>JAJFDH010000071.1:0-133347 GCA_028637635.1 Xylariaceae sp. X802 | reverse complement strand
CGCGATTTTCTGTAGAGGTGGCCGTTCGCTATCCACTTTACTACCTGAAAATTGGCGTAGCTGAACGAACTAGTGTGTGATTAGTGTGATGAAGTGCAGTGCCAAGAGACTTCATTTTAGCCCCTATTTCTATGCACAGACCATGTATTCCAACATTAAACTGGATCCTTCGGGGCTCTTCCTCCTTGTCTCACCTTCTTCTCCTTGTTGCACAACACCAACACCTTGACCATCGCCGCCGCCGTTCACGATTCAACAACGCTACCAGTCAACGCTACCAGTCAACGCTACTGGTCAGAATCCGGGGTAAGTACTTGACCTGCCACTCGATTTCTATGGCTAACGATGTATCATCTCCCAGATAACTCCACATCACGCAATTACCGTCGCCGCCTTTCGTAGGACCACACCGTGGCCAACGCCAGCCTGCTGCGCAACATCCTTCCAAAACCGGCCACCCTCAAGAAGCGGTGTGAGTACTACTTCTCCCACCCGATTTCTACGGCTAACGAAGTATTTTCCCCCGTTAATTAGCATCATGAATCCCTCCGCGTTGTATGAGAACCCGCGTACGCCGCCGCCCACTCCTCGGTCCGATTGGCCTCCCTCTCCGCCAGCCACGGCTACGGCTACCACTCCTTCGGCTACCGGTACCCTCTCTCCTGCCACGCCTCCACAAACGCCTCGGAGGAGGCCTTCTTATACTCCTCTGAATTCACCTATAGGCCACACCACAACGTTGCCGCCTTCGTTGGTGAGGCCACCGCCAGAGTGGCCTCCAGCAACGCCGCCGGCTGCGTTGCTACCAGCGCCGTTGTTGCTGGCAACGTTGCCGCCAGCAACGGCGCCACCTACCTGGCCGTTGCCACCTATACCGGCTGGCGGCACACCATATTCGGCCTTCTCTTCAAGGACCAGACGGATCGGCGCGGCCCGTATCGATCCGGCAATGATACAGGGCCAATATCGCCGCTTCGTTGAGGAGGAGGAGTTGGCGCCAGTATCGCCAACTTCGCTGGCGCCACCACCTTCTCTGGCGCCAACGGAGTTATCGCCACCCTTGCTGCCGCTAGAGGTGGAAGAAGAGAAGAAGCCAAGCCGTGGCTGCTATATATATAGGGCCTTATATAAGGGGCTCACGGCGTTAGGCGTTATATAAGGGGCTACTGGCGTTCGGCGTTCGGCGTTGGAGGAGGGGCTATTTCACGGCTTTGGAAGAGGCTATTTCAAGGGGTTAATTCACGGAGTTGGTAGGGCTATTTCACGGCTTTGGAAGAGGCTATTTCAAGGGGTTAATTCACGGAGTTGGTAGGGCTATTTCACGGCTTTGGAAGAGGCTATTTCAAGGGGTTAATTCACGGAGTTGGTAGGGCTATATTCAGGGGTTATTTCACGGAGTTGGAAGACCTATTCAATTCAAAGGGCTACCGGGTAGGTGTATGAGAGGCCTACCCGGTAGGGCTATATATATAACCTTCTACTAACCTTCCAACTTAACCTTATATAAGACTCCTGAATGCTGTATATATTAACCGAAAAACGCCTCCTTGCCACCAACTCTCCGCTATCGAACCCCTTCTTCTCTCTTCCTCTTCCTCTCCACTCTCCAGGTCTATCTCCAGGTCTCCTGGCAGTGGCAACGGCTGCGTAGCGTTGGCCGAAAAGCCTGTTACTGTAGTAGGTGTTACCGCAGTAGTTGCTGGCGCAGAAGGTCTGCGAGGAGGAGGTGTTGGCAGAGGCCTGTCAGGTGGAGGACCTGGCGAAGGTGGCAACGGCTGCGGCCGAGGCTGTGGCCGAGGCTGCGGAGGAGGCTGCGGAGGGTTGCCTGGCGTCATTGCCAACGCCAATGAAGCTATCGCCACCCTTGCTGGCGGCTGGTTAACCACCCTGTAAGGTGGTCTGGTAGCCCTGGGTGGTGGTGGTGGCTCTGGCGCCTCTACCACCCTCCTTGGCAGCAGTCTGACAGGTGGAGGCACCACCGGTAGCAGGTTGCCTCCGTAATATTGCTGCCGCGTAGGCCGTTTTTTCGGCGTTGGCGGAGTGGTGCCAGGTGTTGGCGGCCGGACCAGTATTTCTGGAGGTATGAGTTTCGCCTTTTCCTTCTTCGGCCTTACCAGAGGAGGCGTTGTTGGTGGAGGTGTTGGCCTCACCGTTTCTGGTGGAGGAAAGCGGTAAAAAGTCGTCTCAAAGGGGTCCTTTTTACGGGCAGTTATTGGTATCGGAGACTTCTTCTTAGGTGGACCTCCTACACAAAACGAAGTATCGGAGACCAACAGCCTTGTTGGCGGAGTTGTTGGCCGAGATTCCATTTTTCAGGACTTTATCGGCTTGACGGCAGCAGAGGAAAACCACCAGTGAGGCGGACCTGGAGAAGAGACCTCGTTAGCCATAGAAAATAGGTGGCAGAAGAAGTATTCCGGCCGTACGTACGAGAAGTCGCAGTGGGTGCCACGCAACTACCGGTATGAATACTGCTGTTGCAACGAGATATTGCTGTTGCAACGAGGATGGAAACCACCAGCGAGGCGGACCTGGAGAAGATACACCGTTAGCCATAGAAATCAGGTGGCAGAAGAAGTATTCTGGCCTTACGGCTAGTCCAACTTGATGTTATTGTTGGTAGCAATGACCGCAGCAAGGCGCCACCAGCAATCTGGAGAAAATACACCGTTAGCCATAGAAATCAGGTGGCAGAAGAAGTATTCAGGCCTTACGTATCCTTGGCGGTAGCGTGCCACCACCCAGTAGCCGAAGCGAGAAGGCCACCACCCACCGCTAGGTTGGGTGTGCAAAGCTTTGATGTGGGCGGCAACAACCACCACCTGGAGAAGATACACCGTTAGCCATAGAAATCAGGTGGCAGAAGAAGTATTCTGGCCGTACAAGGCGTTGCTTCTTTCTGACCTGACCACTGCAGGTCTGCAGGTAGCCGAAGGTGTGTTGCAACGGATTCGGGTGTCTCAGAAGGGAGTGAATCCTGGCGACGGCGGTGTTGGTAGCTAGCCGGAGAAGCTACTTCGTTAGCTATAGAAACTAAGTAGCAGGAGAAGTACTCACAGGGTATATTGACCGCCAGAAGGGATTGAAGTGTTGCAGGCAGTAAGACTGCGTTGAAGACGGCGTTGAAGACGGCGTTGAAGACGGCGTTGAAGGCTTGTTGCTAGAGAGATTCTGGTGAAAAGAGGAGGTGAAAAGCGGAGGTGAAAAACGGGAGGAAAAAACAGGTGGTTGGGTGTGTGTTGTGGCCCCTGCACGACTGCCAAGTCCAGGTCTGTGAAGAAGAAAAGCTGCAGGTGCTGACCTGTGATGGAAGAAGGCATGGTCGTCGCATACAAAAACAGGGCAAGAACAATGCCAGTCAACATCGTGGCCAAGACCTACTAGCCCCTTCGGCTAACCCTCTTTCGGCCAGGTGTAATTAACTGTAATGTGGCGTTATTGACGTTGCCGTTGCCTTTGGCAAGCCAATATAGCAGTTATCTACGCTGTTGGCGTTGCCGTTGCCTTTGGCAAGCCAATATAGCAGTTATCTACGCTGTTGGCGTTGCCGTTGCCTTTGGCAAGCCAATATAGCAGTTATCCACGCTGTTGCCGTTGCCGTTGCCTTTGGCAAGCCAATATAGCAGTTATCCACGCTATTGCTGTTGCTGTTATCGTTCAACGGCCTTCGGCAAGCCAATATAGCAGTTATCCACGCTGTTGCCGTTGCCGTTGCCTTTGGCAAGCCAATATAGCAGTTATCCACGCTATTGCTGTTGCTGTTACCGTTCAACGGCCTTCGGCAAGCCAATATAGCAGTTATCTACGCTGTTGGCGTTGCCGTTGCCTTTGGCAAGCCAATATAGCAGTTATCCACGCTATTGCTGTTGCTGTTACCGTTCAACGGCCTTCGGCAAGCCAATATAGCAGTTATCTACGCTGTTGGCGTTGCCGTTGCCGTTGCCGTTGCTTGGCCAAGGCTAACTGCAGTAGGAAACGGGCGTCATCTGGTGGCAATAAATCGTCTTCTTCATCGTCGGTAAGTTGCAACGCGTGTGGCGAAGAGGCCGTTACTGGTAGAGGGTCGTAAGTTGGCCCGTTCTGGTAGAGAGTTAGCAGCTGGTTGAAACGAAGAAGGGAGATATCACACACAAATTCAGTAGCAGAAGCCCCTGAATTGGCTCCAAGATGTTGGGCAGGAAGGGCAGGCAACGTAGGGCTAGCCCCGTTGCCTTCATCTTCATCTTCGTATTCGCAGGAGTCGGAGTCGGAGTCGGATTCGGAGTCGTTTTCGTAAGTTGGCCCGTTCTGGTAGAGAGTTAGCAGCTGGTTGAAACGAAGGAGGGAAATATCACATACAAATTCAGTTGCAGAAGCCCCTGAATTGGCTCCAAGATGTTGGGCAGGCAGGGCAGGCAGCGTAGGGCCAGCCCTGTTGCCTTCGTTTTCACCTTCATATATAGAGGAATCGGAGTCGAATTCGGCGTCGTTTTCGGCTTCGTTTTCACGGCCAACTTCAGCTTCAGCAGCAGGGGTAGCGCCAGCGAGGTCTTCGACGCGTGGTCGATCCTTTTCTCTAGCAATTTTGGTGGCATCGTCATCCTCCAGCCGTACCAGTAGGTCTCCCTTATTCCCGCTAACGCGAAGTCCACGATCCGCACACATCTTCTTCATCTCCTTCTTCGTCAGCGTTATGTAGTTATTCGTGGTGTGAATAGCCTCATTTTCACGGCCCCCTTCAAGACCACCTTCACCGTGGCGTTCGACGAGTAGACGATCCCTTTCCCTAGCAATTCTGGTGGCGTCGTTATCCTCTAGGCGTCGGGCCAGCTCGGTCTTGTTGCCGCTGCGAGGGAGACCACGAGCCCTGCATATAGCGGTAAGGACCTTTTTTTTCAGTGATTTGTAATTCGGTAGTAATCCCGAAGCCTCGCCTCTATCCAGGAACCCTTGAAGGTCGTCAAGGGTAGCGATAGCCTCTTCTAAGCTGTAATTCAACCCAGAAGAAGCTTCGCGATACCAGTCTTCAGGCGAGAGGTCGGCGTTATCTACACCTTTCACACTGATTTCGTTGTCTTCGCTGCCGTCAGGGTTGATAGAGATGCCTAGGCCAGAAATAGGTCAGAAATCGGTCAGAAACGCAGTAGAAGAGGGTCAGAAACGACTGCAATTCAGGGCTAGAAGTGGTGGCAATTCGGGACTGAAAACGGTAGGCAATTCATAGCAAGAATCGAAGGTTGACTGCCAGGATTGCTAGCCCACTTGGCTTCTACTGAAATCGGTAGGCAATTCATAGCAAGAATCGACTGCAATTCAGGGCTAGTCCACTTGGCTTCTACTGAAAACGGTAGGCAATTCATAGCAAGAATCGACTGCAATTCAGGACTAGTCCACTTGGCTTCTACTGAAATCGGTAGGCAATTCATAGCAAGAATCGACTGCAATTCAGGGCTAGTCCACTTGGCTTCTACTGAAAACGGTAGGCAATTCATAGCAAGAATCGACCGCAATTCAGGGCTAGTCCACTTGGCTACTGAACGCCCAATTCGGAAGAAGTGAGGCTATACACACCTGTTTTTTTGAAGAGACCTCTAACCAGGTCTCGATTTCTCTTGTTAAAAACGCGCGACCAGGCGTTACCGACGATATGAGTAGCCATAACACGTCTCTGGCTAATAGACCACTTTTCGGGCAGGCGTTCTTCTTGATCAAGGCGGTCAATATAGAGGTCTGTTTCTTCCTTCAGCAAGGTCTTGAATGGACCGTTGAATCCTACGTCTAGTGGCTGTAGGTAGCCCGTAAGGCCTGGAGGAATAAGGGCAGTCTTGATGTTGTGTGCCTTCAACGCAGCCTGTATGAATTCTATCGTCAGCCTCGCCGTCGCCTTCGCCTTCGCCAGAAGAGGAGTAGAAACGCCACTTACCTTCACTTTATCGGTCTTGTGAAAGGCCACAACGTCAAGGACCAGTAACGACTCCTTCCCACCCGTGTATTTGGAAAGGTAGGCGTTAATCCAGTCGGTGAAGAGGGTCTCGTTGTTGTAGGCCTTCTCGTTGAATCTCACGATAACTCCTGGGTGGTATTCTGACCCTTCCTTATCCACTACAGTACCGAGGCCGTGAAATATGATAACAGGCCTCAATTCCTGCGCCTTGCGGCCGTCAGCCCTGAGAGTAAGGATTAAGGTAGCCTGCCGCTTATCCCAGCCACTCCTAGCCGACTTGGCCTGCACCGATTTGGACCCCTTGTGGTCGTAGGTGTAGCCCTCCAGGAATTCGAACGGTAGGGGAGTCTCGTCAAGGTTGAGGATAAGGTGGAGTGGGAATCGATTGACTACCTTCACTGGCCCTGGCGCTGGTGATGGCGCTGGTGATGGCGCTGGCGAAGGCGTTGGCGCTGGTGATGGCGCTGGCGAAGGCGTTGGCGCTGGTGATGGCGCTGGCGAAGGCGTTGGCGCTGGTGATGGCGCTGGTGAAGGCGTTGGCGCTGGTGATGGCGAAGGCGGTGGAGGGTTGAAGTCGACTGGCACCTCCTTGCGAGAGATTCGGCGTATATATTGGATGAATTCGTTCGTATACTGCAGGATCTCTTCTGGAGGTCTGGTAGAGGCGTGTGTAATCCGGCGGCGGCTAATTCGGGTCCTGCAGAAGAAGGTCAGAAACGGCAGAATTCAGGTCCAGAATCCAAGGTTAACCGCCACGCCAGTCAACTGCAACTTACCTGCGAAGGAAGCCTCTGAACCAGCCGTTGGAGAAGACGAAAATCTTCTCGCACTCTGGATAGAGGTCTCCGAATATCCTCTTCGCCCTGGCTTTGAACCAAGACCTATAGACCTGCCGATGCGCCGTTCGAGCCTCACAGAATTCCTCATACAGTCGAAGTTCCAATTCTGGCCACCTTGGCTTGTGGCGAGGTGTGGAGAGGTCCTGAAAGAAACGGTCCTTCTTCGACCACCAGCGTGATAGAGTCCTGGGAGGGATCCTGAAATACGCTGCTGCCTCTGTCAAAAAGGGTCTCCGAAAGCCTTCTTCTTCTACTGGTGGACCGTCGATTTGGCGCCCAGAAGGCTGAATCGGGAAGCCAAGAAGGTCTCTTTCGAGTGGAATACGGTGATTTTCCAGGAATATGAGGACTTCGGTCTTCTTTCGCCGTGAATACGACCTTTTCACCACCTTGAGCCGTTTTTCGGGCGCCCGATACGGCCGAATTCGAGGCTTTTTCCTTGGGCCAGGTCTTGGAAAAGGGCCTTCGGGTAGAGGCATCCTGGCGCTGGCGCTGGCGCTGAAAACGCTGAAAAAGACGAAAAATCGATGGATTTGGCTGGCGCTGGCGCTGAAACGCTGAAAACGACGAAAAATCGAAGAATTCGGCTGCTATAGCCACGCAGAAGGACTGATTCCGTTGAATCCATTGTATTCAGGACGAAAATTCAACGATTTACTAGGGCAACTTGGCGCAATTCGCTTACGGACTTGTCTAACCCACTATGGCTAGCCTGGCGCCGAGCTTGGCTTACTAAGTGGCACTTCGGTCGGCCATGAATTCGAGGTTTTGCGGATGCGAAGCGCTAATAGATATCGACCATGATGCTGCCACATTAATTCTATAAACAAGTTACGTATGCTGCCCAAGTACTTTGGCATCAGCTGAGTCTTGCCCGGGCAATTCATATACTCGGATTCGGTTACTCCGTAATCAAGTGAAAGGAACGCCTCCACGCTGACTGTATTGATGTCACCAATCTATCCATCCCATTCAAGTTGCCCATCCGGCAGACGGCATTGCCCTTCGAAACGCTTTAGTAAACCTCGCTTTATCCATACTCATCTAACTAGCAACTGGATAGGTACCTAGGCAGGTAACAATTTCGCACAGCACTAGCGAATGCGGTTCATCCTGGCGTTCGTCACTCTAATCTGATCGTCAAGAGGATCCGTCTACATTCAATGTTAGCGTTGGGACTTTCGAGTTGTTTGGCTCGTTCCAGACATACCTTGGCGCCAATTCTATCAATCAGCTTATTGCCATGGTCCAGTTCGTCGCCCATAGCTTTTCCGACCGCCTTGAGCCTGGAGACACCCAGGCTCATTTGCTCCAAATCTTTGGAAACCATAGGTTAGCAGTCGATACCTATCCAACGTTGTCGGGACGAGGGGAGCACGCAGAACCATAAAGCTGAGCTTCTACGTTATTATTCGGTACAGGACTTCACTTACCTCTCTCGATTTGGTCGTTGGCGGCTTCCAATTGTGCCTTGCTCTCCTCGTCAGAGTCATCCTCTAGGGCTTCTGGGTGTTAGCAACTACCGTTTATCATAGAAGTTTAATTTATGCCCGGGGAAAGAAAAATTAAGTGGGAGTATATAGGGCGGGGGACGTGAGAAGTAAGCGACTCCAAAACGTACTGTACTTGTTTCTATCACCCCGATTCGACCTCGAGGATCCAGTGGACGTGTCCGGTTTGTCAAATCCTGCAAAGTTCCTCTCCATTCGTGAGTGTTGAGCAACTGTACCACCTCGTGTCAGTAACTGTTGTTTGCGGACCGCCACAAACTGCAGTTTTAAAACATTCATGATTGCGTGCTTACATTTATCTCTTCGAGTAGCCTCCCGGATTTCACGGTCCGCTTGATTTTGTTGCACGATTTTTGCCTCTTCTGTTTTGAGTTAGCTAATGATTGCCTGCCAACGGGTATTAGTGTTGTACTTCACCTTCTGCTGTTCGTCGTTTCTCCGTAAAGGGGTTTTTCACGTGAACCGCAAACATGCTCCGACTAATACGATTAGCAATTGAAGGATTCTAACGTTTGCGAGGTTAACTAACTTCAAGGACTTCAGCTTCTTGGTTTGGGCCTCTGCGTGTCGGTGGCTTTCTGTCGCCGTATCAAGCAGCTGATCGGCTGTTTAGAGTTAGACAATGGCATCTTTATGAGGGGATTGCGACGGTTGGCAATGTCTATGGCGTGATGCTCCGTTTAGATAGCGGGCCGGCCCAAGTGACCTCGTAGCGCCGCACAAAGTGAAGCTATTATGATTGGAAGGATCTGGTTACTAACTGTGATGCAAACGCTCATTTTGTGCTATTCGAGAAATTAGCTTTTCGTATTTACCTGGGCACATCATAGGGTACTGACCGCCAAGTCTTGCATATGTCGCCAACCCAGTCTCAAGAGCCTGGTTCATGTAGCGCAAGGAATTCTACGTCGGTGTTAGCAGTTGGTGAATTTAGCCTGTAGGTCATGAAATGAAAGAGTGACCGGAGAGAAAGGGATATGAGGAAGGATTGTTTCTTCACGTGCCCAAAGAAAACCCAGAGCGTAAACTGACCTGGTTGGTGGCTAAACTAGCCTGAGTTGTAGAATGAATCTGATCCTTCAGGTTGCGGTACTCCTGGTAAGGGGTCAGTAATTGCCGTTGGTATCGGAGAATATTAAGGCCCTTGGGGCGTTGCAGGAGTAAACGGAATGGAAAATCCACCACGAGACAACCATTATTTTCGAGCTACACCTAGAAAAGCATAAGAGACCCCAGAAGCTAACCTGTGTATCACGTTCTTCCTGTATTTCGTATTAGAACAGTATAAGTATAAGTATTGGCTTGCATCTGGGGCAAAGGGTACCTCTGTCAATTCTCGCTGCGAACCGTAGCCGCCGTAGTTGCCGGCGCTTTCAGTAGCACCTGCGTCACTGCTACTGTTATTTGCTGCCGTCGCCTGTTGCTGGTATCGGTCTCGAGCGCCAGAAAAGAGGGCATCGCGATTGACATCCTACTTATATGTCAGAACTTCGAGTTTTGGGTTATTTGCGAAGGGGGCGCCTCTACAGTATCAGCACTATCACTTCGACCGAGGCCACCGTATCCGCCTTGTCGGGGAGCATTCGAATAGCTGGATCCTGCATATTTGCTGGTACTAGCATATCCCCCGGCCGTACCGTACTGGTTGTTGCCGTAACCAGCGGAAGACGTCGAGTTGTCCGAGTATGGAGGAGGAGCTGATACCGAAGAACTCATGCTATCGTTACGGCTTACGCCCGGTGGCCCAGGCCGGTTCTCGAGGCCTTGGCGTGCTTGCTGGTATCGCGTCATACCTGGAATGAAAGTCAGGAACTACCATGTACGTTTGTAGTTCGAAAAAGAGCATCGACTAACCAGCATATTTCGTGTTGTCTTCCGTATACTGGTCAGAAGCAGTTTGTGCGTAGGGGTTCTCCGAGTGTGACCCTTTCGAGCCCCGGGATCCGAAGAGCGCATTGCGATTGGGGTCTTCGTCGCGGTCGGCAGACTTCTTTCCTAGAAACTTCTTCATCTTGATGTTCGGATCGAATCGGATGGGTTGGCCACTGGTATGTCGTGATGAGTGATAAGGATAAGGATGATGTCGTTGATGATCTGGTCGTCGCTCGTTGATAGGAGGCAGTGCAGGCAGTAACTTCAAGGGGTCAGTTGTTTTACCAGCAAGGACGCTAACGTACGTTGGTGGGACCCATGTACCTATAAGTAGTGTAGTGTAGGTAGTTAAGTGAAAGTGCGCTAGTCTTATTCGGAATCTAGTGTGCATATAAATAGTGGGGTTGCGTATGTAAACTGACGCGCGCGGGCGATTCGGATTGGTCGGGTGCAAGTAGATAGTGGGGCACTTTATCGAGTCTCAGGTCGAGTCCAACAACCGTCCAACGGGTACCTACGTGCACGTCCGTACGTCGCACGCCACCTAGGCGGCTACTTAGGCCACCAATTCTGGTCGGCCACCCCGACTGCTACAAAGGAGATGCCGTGCTGTAATACCGGTAGGAGCGGTCGCCGGCAGTCGCTTAACCACTGTTGGCCGAGAAGCGTCGGTGGCCTCTTGCTACCAGCGCAGGTAAGGTGCGATGCCCTTGCAGACAACCTACCCGTGAAGCCCCCGATTGGCTGGATGCTTAACTGAATGACTCTTCAATAACCGGAGGCCACCTCGTAACTTTTCACCGCCACCTCCATCATCTCTGCCTACGTATCCTATCAATATCAATCACTGATATTTTGAATAGCGTTGTTGTTCACACACTGCGGCACGATGGCTTTCTTGAAGCTTCACTGAAGGTATACTCTTGATCTGTCTACGCCTTTCTAATTCACTTCCAATCCAGTAAACACCGAAAATGATAATACGAATACACCATATACATTCTCCACGGATGGCCTATGATCATGCAATAACGATAAAGCGGTAAACATGTGCCTACATATAAGAGTATGAGCGAGGAATCCGGCCCTTTTATCAAGTGCAACCTCCCTATGTTCGCATCCTAGCCACAGTATACAGCTATCCAATCAGTGAAACGACGGAATCAACGAGTGTACTACCTACAGCCCGACGACCCAGTCACTTATACGGCTTCTCGCTAATTTATACGGGCAGCCTTGAGCTTACCATGGCCTCAGTCTTTACCTTTCCTCATGAGCCACCGCGGGTCAGCTCACCGTGGAGATCGGGTCAGGATGCAGGGAAACGGCCCAACAATGAGCAATGTGTGTCGAATGGTGCCATCGCCGACTCGGACCACACATCTGACTCCGAGGTGGAAAGGCTCGAGGCTGAACCGCAAGATGGGCCGATTGAGTACAAACTTCATCTCTTACTGCGGCCCCGAAGAACTTACGAGAAAATGAGCACCGTCCCTATGTCTACGGGATCCCGGGCAAACAAGATGCTCAAAGAAGCTCGGCAAGCGAAGCAATCCATGCCGCTGGCCTCATCCGACCACAGCAGACAGAACCGGCTACAACACTTGACAACGCAGTTGCTTTGGCGACTGAAGCAATCTTCACCGGAGCATGCGACGGCGAGAGGAGATCTCGTCATCCCCAAACTGCCCGAAGATAGCGCCGAACTTGTGGTCTTGCAGGAGCCCGGGCAGTTGCTCCCAGGTTTAGAGGAGTCAAATGGAGCCCTATACGAAATCGGGGTTGCAGACGATGGCACGTTCATCGGTCTCACTAAGGAAGAGATGGACGAAAGTATGGTCACTTTGAAGGTGATGGCAGCGAGCCTAGGCTGCAGGGTAGAAGTGCAACGAATGAAAGCTGTCGGCACCTGTGATTGGTTTGAAACCCCTGAAAGGCCAGGTTTTGAGTCTCATCATGAAGATCTCTGGGTTGCAGAAGCTTTAATCATACCAGTATTGGATGGGCAGAGTAGGGGCAGTGCAGCGGATGATCATGTCTTGTCCAACAGCGCTCCTCGTAGGGGTGCATCAACCACTGAGCAGCTTCGTGTCTCGTTGACAGGGCCAACTACCTCGGGGAAGACAACCCTTCTAGGCACACTGGCAAACGGGACGCTAGATGATGGCCGAGGTCGAAGTCGGAGTTATTTATTGAAGCATCGCCACGAAGTCGTTTCGGGACGAACTAGCTCTGTTGCCCAGGAGCTCATTGGTTATGAAGGCCAGAATATCCTCAACTACACCTGTATGGATATCAAGGCCTGGCCCGACATTCACGACCGCGCCCAGGATGGCCGACTGGTCTTCTTGTTGGATTCGGCTGGACACCCTCGGTATCAACGGACTACACTTCGAGCTTTAGTCGGATGGGCTCCACATTGGACTGTGCTTTGTATTGCGGCAAGTGACGAGAACACCATAACAGGCGCCCACTCGTTGACTGGTGCTGATGGAGCTCTGAGTATTGACATTGCTAAAGTGGACTTTGCCATGGCGCATCTTGAATTCTGTCTAAAGCTCGAAACCCCACTCGCAATCTTAATAACGAAGATCGAGAAAGCACAACGTGCTCTACTAAAGGAAAAGTTAAACAGCATTCTCACGAAAGTAAAAGCTACTGGCCGAACACCCAAACTTCTTGCGAGCTCTGGGCCTCAAGCGGCGGACTCCTCCGAGGTGCCACACGGAGATCAAGTAAAAGTCCAGACGGAAGTTATCGATGCCATTGCTCAAGCCGGCGACCCCCTTTCCGTTGTTCCGATTGTCCTCACAAGTGCCGTCACGGGAAGTGGCATAGGATTGACACATGCGCTGTTGGCAAGCCTGCCGGCGCCACCTGTACCAACCGCCCAGGACTTCATTCCGCTGGCGCTCAATCCCGAGCAGCCCACCGCCCTTTTCCACATTGATGAGGTATTTGAATTGTCTCGCAGCCGTGTACAAAGTACGCTAGAACAGGCATGCAACGAGAGCGCTCCTGTTGTCACTGGATATCTGCGATTTGGGAGTTTGTCCATCGGGGACAAGGTAGTTTTAGGTCCCTTCCCGGCAGATGACGAGGATGCAGGAGCACTCGTACCAAATGACCACCCGTCTCCACGATACGGCCTATCCATCCCTCATCCTCTATCTGCGGAGTATGCACGTCTGAGCGCACGCGGTGCCTTGTCTGCTTCTAAGATTGAGGGAGAATGGCGAGATGCTACAATAGTCAATATCCGCGAACTTAGACTGCCGGTGCAATCTATCGAGGCTGGCCAGGCCGGCTCTATTCAAGTAGTCTTTGATGAGCTTCGCGAAGACCTCTCTGCTACCGAAGGGGCGGCGCGGAAGCAAAACAGCTCAACACCCAGGATTCGCAAGGGCCAGGTTTTAGCCATGCCTAGTCGGCCCATGATTGATACGGGGTTGACACTTCAAGCTTCGACCGGATTTATAGCATCTTTCAAGATACCAGATATCCAGTCACTTACAGTCGGTAGCCTAGTCAACGCGTATGTTGGCATGGTGCGAGCCGCAGTTCGGGTTTTACGAATCACACGACACAGATTCCAATTGGACCTGCGCAGGGCAGCGAGCCAAGACAGCGAAGACATTTTCGGTATGAACGAACATCTGGAGCTCGAGCGCTCGAAATCTGAAGCGGAGTTGGAGACGAATCATCCCGCCGAATATCATATCTCTTTAGAGCTTTTGTCTAACCGGGAGTGGATCGAGCTCGGCTCTCGCGTGGTTCTTCTTGAAGGAGGCTTCAAAGATAAATCCGGGGGATTTGATGGTTTCGTAGGCAAGGTTATCGAGGTTTCCGAATAAGCAACTTGGAGAGCAGGAGCGTTTGCACGTCGAGACTTTCTCGGCAAGCGGGTGGATTGTTTCTTTGGGTATCGTGACATAATAGGGATAGAGCTTTTGCTGATCAAATTACACAATATGATTTCGTCATGTTCTGAACGCCTGATGCATGCTGTGAATTGTGAATTGTGGCCACCTTGCTCGGCTATCCTACGCTCGAATCAAACCGTAAAATAACGTCCATGTCAATATATACCCCGCCAACCCGCCGAATAGTCCTCCCGTCCAGAACTCGTATGATGACCTGAAGTACCGGCTGGTATCGAACATGGTGTGGCCGGCTTTCAGCGATGTGGGCGCGACCCGGAAAGCGTAGAGGAGAGCAGTGGTAAGGACTGTGAAGACGAAGTAGAATACGAAGCCGCTATAGGACTCGAGGCCTAGGATTCCGGCCGCGGCGCCGAATATCGAGGCAGTGAGGTTCTGGAGGTTCGATAGCGCCTACGAGTAGAGAACATGCGAGTGTTAGCACGAGGATCCGTCTGGATGGACGCTATCGAGAAAGAAAGCGTGGCGTGGCTCTTCACTGCCCGACTGGCTCAATCGGAGTATCCTGTCTTGTCGCGTCTGCGATTGGGTTCGGATGGGGGTGGAATGGAGACGTGGGTTCACCTTTGTGTTGTGCACGACTGACTCCGGCACGATCGGGGCAATCTGGAAATCCCGTTCGGTCGGCATAGCTGGTTGCGACGATTTGGCTTTGAGGACGGAATTCCTAGGGTCCGATAAGAGGGTTCTTTGGCAGAGGTGGTGAGGCGTGGTAGGTAAGCACAGGCAATGTGTGAGCCTGTTGAACTGCTATCTAGTGGAGTAAACAGGTGGGCTGAGGTAGGCACGTAGCCACTGTGCACTGGACCAGCAGCCTGCGCTATACCCTACCACGCTAGATATGTACCTGCATTTAGTGGATACCTGTACTTATAGGTAGGCTTGTACAGTTCTGAAGTGACCTCAGCGACTGCACACTGTGTGTGGTGATTCTACCGGTACTGTCATCAGGGGGTCATCCTGACGGTATGCTGTGTAGGCACTACTCGTGCTAACGCACCAACTTTGGGTTTCGCTGGCAGGGCTCACCAACTACTTTGTATTGCGTTCATAAACCATAATGTATTCTCCTACCTAGTGTACAGCCTCATCAGACTCAGATGGACACAGTGACAGAGACCTACCATTTACAGTTAGTTTGGTGTATGTACATAACTTAATGTACGTGCTACTGAAAGGTTGCAGAACTTGAAGAATCGCGCATCAGGCCCAAGGCAGGTAACTGGCTAAGGCGTCAGGTACTACTATTAATAGGCCAATTAATGTATGAACTACGGGGTATATAGTTTCCCGTCGGGGCCATCTGGTTGTCTGAGACATCCCCGGCCATGGCTAGGTAGGAGTTACTGTAGGAGGTTGTGCGCTACTACCCTTTCAGGCGTGTAGGTAGCGCGCTTCGTCTTACTAACCTACCTACCGTAATGTTACCCTTGTCGGGAGGTACTGCCAATCTCCAGAGTCGAGCAACTTAACCACTTCCCACCCGGTAAACAAAGGTCACTCTTCAATGCAGCTGGATTAACCGCTATCCGTCATCAGCAATCAACTTCCCTTCCGACCCCGATCCTGGGCGTACACTATGGTCCAAATCCACTACCGTGTAGCCTCGTAGTCTGCCGCCCGGTTGTACTCTGCCCTGCCTGTCCGCTCCTCTAGCTCTCGACGCCGCATCGCTGCAGTGCCTGGTCGCGACCATCCTAGTGAAGTCGCTACAGTCTTGCGCCAGATGGATGTGATCCGTCGTGAAACACCGTGATTACCGGGATTACATGGAGACTCACGTCGATGAGGGTTCGCCTTTGAGCAACTATCTGGAGGGTAAGCTTTTCGATGCATGTCTGTGCTGCGCTTATTAAACCGCTCGGTCCACCGCTGTGCGTCAAGTCGAGGCAAGGCAAGACGGAGACGGCAGACTTTAGAGGATACTAACTGGTGTCAAAACAGCTGCGGGAGAGCGAGCGGATGAGTGGGACTGGCAGGAACCAGACAATGGAGAACAAGACAATTCGCCGCCCCCGTCGCCGAGGGATTTTGCGCCCAGGGGTCTTGCCAAGGTCCGAAGGAAGTTCAGGGACAGGCTAATAAACCCTATACAGCTCGATCTTCCCAGCCTTACCACCCATTTCGACTTCGACGATATCCAAAATCATGCCTCACCCGTCCTGGATATGTTACAGCTTTTGTTACGGACGCTGACGTCCCCTATCGATCATGTTCGCTCTATCCGATTTCTCGAGCGCCTACGCCTTGCCATTATACAGTCCCAACTGTTAGATAACCCACTTTCCTTGGGTTATCGATCGTCAGCGGAACCCATCGTGTCGCAGTCGCCGACCGAATCGAACTTCTATACTCTCACGACGTCGGGCGCCATAGCTGCCGCGTTCTTCGGGTTTAGCTTGGCCTCGCTCGCCCGTTGGCATTCACTGGGTGGTTTCCCTCCAACATGGAAGCGACTATTGCTCTCGGTTCTCTTGACAGTGGTTCTGCTTCATCTTGTCAGAACTTACATTCGCAGAGAGATTCTGAGAAATATTCAGCGACGGACATTGATGGAATCCGCATCTTTCTTTGCGCTCTCGCATGATTTCGATGGCGCCAATAGTGCAGCGCTGAACTTCATCATGGAAGTGGAAGTTGTGGCCCGTGGATATCGACTGTAAGAAATATTTTCTTGTGCTAATTAATAGCAAGGCGCTGAACCATACACAGGAGTACTCCGATACCACCTATCAGCCGATTGGAGAAAAGCGGCCAGAACATCAAGTGCCTTCAGCTCAGACATGCCATCCGAGCCAGCTTCGCTGAGGTGATATCAGCGTATTACCAGACTGCCTTTACGATATGGGGATTTGCAGAGCAGACTGAGCTACTCCAGCTACAGTCACAGTACCAATTCACAGTCGCTGATGTGGTGGAACGATTCCATTTGTTATCGAATGCTGACGCCCAAGACGGCGAGAAATTGCAGGCACTTAAAGATGCCGCTTACCTGTTCCACGATATCCGCAAAATTTTCCTTAGTGGATTGCTCGCCTTGCACACTTCTGGCAAGGAGACCGATCGTCTACGTTTTACAACCGTCTTAGAAGCGTTTAGGGAATTGAGCGTGGCAACGAGGCAGGCCTACGCAAGGGTACGAGATGCCCTCGCGGAGAATAATCGTAAGTGGAAACAAACCGGGCCATTTACCGCACGTCTAACCTATTTTGTAGATGAAATAAGCCCACTCAAGCCTCTTAGACCACCAATGTCGCCCAATCATGATCGATGGCAACATCAAGTTCGACGGCTCAGTTCCATGACTATGAATATCCGTAGTGTACAAGCGAAACTGCATCTCTTACAGGAGGAATCTAATAAGGCATTGAACGAAGCCAACGACATTACCGAAATGGGACCCTTATTTATGGCTCAGTACGACTCGATAGGGCAGGACTTACGTGATCTTATGGAGGGTTGGCAGTCTGGCAAGCGAGCATTACAGTCCGGTATCGACAGAAACGGAAAGAGGATCTCTTCCATTGGGTCTGTCATGGCATCTCCGACGAGTACAATGAGTGGCCAAACTATTGCAGAAGACGAAAGCGGCCCAGATGAACCTGAGTCAGGTGTAGAAGATGCCTTGAGGAAGCTCACTGGGGAAGTGTCACCAGTGGCTACGAGCCCAGACATGTCGGCTGGGCCTGAAGTATTCGAAGCCGTGTCTATGCCGCGACCGAGAAGTATGCTGACAAGAGAGGAAAGGCTTGTTCGCATGAGAGAAGAACGAAAAGCCAAGGAAATAGCTCGAGCTGAGGCTGAGGCATACAGAGGTATGATGCAGGAATTGGCCGGTGTCCTTGGCAAGAAAGAATCCAGAGGCCGGGCAACCTTGTAGCGCGCTGGTGCCTGGCCTTTGATCATATCGCTTACGATGAATATATAATGACTCGACCGCCGGGGGCGCACTTGAGTACAGGCTAACTCATGCATACCTACGAGGGCAATATGACCGCAATATCCCCGAGGGCCTCACCCGGGGGTGCAATAGACGCAGCCCAGGAGTTCGGGGACAACTTATAAATAGCCGCGGAGAGTATCTTCGTAAAGGGCCCGGCCAGATGATGGTTTCAACCATATTAATTATTTCTTTCTTTTTTCCTCCTTTTTCATGGTTTATATGTATATAGTAGGCACATAGGTAGATAATGGGAATCATAGATGCATGTGAACGCATACTCACGTCGCCCGTACGGGCTTGCATTGAAGTAGGTCGCTAGCTAGGCGCCTATCTAAGTCATGACGCTTTTTTAGAAACATTGCAATACCATAGAATTCTAATTAGCTGGAATGAATCTCAGCCTCTCTAGGTACGGGCGTGCTGCGTATAGGTACTGGCACCAAGCAACAAATCCGTACCTCTAGGTACCTACTGTTTCATCCAGCCTATGATATAACTACCTCGGGTACATTACATTATGTCATAAGCTGACAGCTGCCTACGGCTGCGCGGGGATTGGCGATACGCGACTTTCGCGACTGCCCATTAAAATCCCTGGTAAAATGTAGCTAGACGCGTCGGGTCCTCGCGTAGGGTGGACTAGCTAAGGTACAATCCCCATACAAATGTTGCACGTACCGCACCTGCAATTCTCCCTCCAACACCTCCATCATACACATCCAGTAGTCCACGCTCACCTCCGCATCACCACCACGAACCAACCCGAATCCAATATCACCCGGCGCCTCTCAGCCGTCTCTGCCGTCTCTGCCGTCTCTGCTCGGCATTTCTCATAGTTCTCGTCTCAGCTCATTTTCGCATATCCATCCCTAGGTTTAGTTGCAGCAGTCGTCAAGATGTTGGAAGCCAGGCTCAGCCAGTCAATGGTCCTGAAGAAGGTAGTCTTGTTTGCACACGACGCACCCATATGCCCTCGCACGAAAGCTGACAATCGCAGGTGGTGGATGCTATCAAGGATCTAGTACAAGACTGCAACTTTGACTGCAACGACTCGGGCATCGCCCTACAAGCCATGGACAATTCGCACGTCGCCCTTGTATCCATGCTCCTCAAGGCCGAGTCCTTCGAACCCTACCGATGTGACCGGAACATTGCCTTGGGTGTCAACCTCGTCTCGCTGACCAAGGTCCTACGCGCCCTGCAGAGCGACGATCTCGTGACCCTCAAGGCCGAAGACGCGCCTGATTCGTTAAATATCACCTTCGAGAGCAGCACGGCTGACCGCATCAGCGAGTATGACCTCAAGCTTATGGACATCGACCAGGAGCACCTGGGCATCCCCGATACCGAGTATGCCGCCACTGTGACCATGCCTTCTACCGAATTCAAGCGCATTTGCACAGACTTGCAGGCCATGTCGGAATCTGGTAAGCTATTGTTGTCACCAAACACACTCTCCACGGTTCTAACGACATGAAGTCAAAATCGAGGCAACCAAGGACGGTATCAAGTTCTCTTGCAATGGTGATATCGGCAATGGTGCCGTCACTCTGCGAAACTACCAGAACGTTGACAAGGAGCACCTGAATGTCGACATCGAGCTCACCGAGCCGGTCTCCCTAACCTTCTCTCTGAAGTACCTTGTCAACTTCTGCAAAGCACAGCCTCTGTCGGATCGAGTCAAGATCTGCCTCTCTAATGAAGTGCCCCTCTTGGTGGAATATCTTGTAACAGGCACCAGTTACCTGCGCTTCTATCTGGCACCAAAGGTTCGTTCACATGGCATTTTCCCCAAGCGTTTGGCGCATGCTTGTTGGATACTAACTTAGTACTAACTTGGAACCACAGATCGGAGACGAGGAATAAAAATGTTGTGGTGACAGTATGTAATGATGACTTGGACGAAAATACCATACGTTCGGAGACGCAAAGCAAAAGAGGGGGCCATAAGGGGGCAGGATACTACCTACGCCGCGGACAGACACTTGGTAGGAAACCGATCGTTGGGTTGCTTTTAATACCGTAGCCGGAATCCGGAATGCGAAATCCGCGGTGGTTGACAGCCCTCCAGCTTGCCGATTAATTGCTACAATTCAACGCAGTGGTGCACTAGACTAATACAATGCAAAATGACCATCCGGCCACGAAAGTGCAACGTGCAACGTGAACATCAGGACCTCATGCTGCTTCGTTCTGTCCCATGATGTACCGGTATTACCTGTTATTCAACTGTCATTTACAGCACCTATTGTGGGCATTGACTAATAAGAAGAAGTACACTACCGGTATTACCTACCTACTCATAAGAACCCGAGCCGGAGCAGCCAAAAGGGTTTAGATAGTGCGGGGCAGGCAACGGGTCGAGTTACGAGGTACGTGGGGCCGGAGCAACCCTTCGGTCTCTCATAAGCCATTTTATTTCGGCTGTCTTACATTATACCTATTCTTTATTGAAGCACTTCAAAGCAACTCTCATTAATCTGGCCCACCGAGGCAGCCCCTTGGCTCCCTTTCAATAGACTGTTCCTGGTCGCTATAGGTATCCAGGTCCGTTTTCATAAGTGAAGCTATCGTGCATAAGATCTACCTATATATCCCCTCGTGTTGTTGCAGCCCTGAAGCCTCATCCATATCTGCCGAGGTTGTATTCCGAGTCGGAGCCCGTAAGACCTGCCGCTCACCCTTTGCGATGAATCCGGAACCGCCAGTGCCCGAGACGCGCGTCCTGGCCGTTGCCAGCCATGTAGGAAAAGCATCCTCCCGCGCCTCTCCGCTTCCGATCTGTGACTAATGCTGCTGTGAAGGTTGTCTCCGGGTGAGTCTCACTGCCGCCCTCTCCTTTTCCGTGCTCTGTCGCGCTGACCGGAGTCTTTGAATAGCAACGTGGGGAACAAAGTCGCTGTGTTTGTGCTGCAATCTCTGGGCTGTGATGTCGCTGCCCTGAACACAGTACAGTTCAGTGCGTTGTGCTCTTTTGTTTTCGCTTGAACCCCCTGGCATTCCGAGTGCCGCATCGCTGACTCGGCGAACAGCAAACCACACAGGCTACGGACGGTTTAGTGGTACCAGACTTACGGCGCAAGAGATCACGGCCTTATGGGAGGGCCTCAAGCAATCCCATCTGGATACCTTTAACATGATGCTGTCGGGCTATGTCCCTGGAGCCGCGGGCGTCGAGGCCGTCGGCCGCATTGCCAAGGAGCTCAAGGCAGAGGCTGCGTCGAACCCCGGGAGCTTCTTCTGGGTGCTTGACCCGGTTATGGGCGATAACGGGAAGATATATGTTGCCGAGGATGTGGTGCCTGCTTACCAAGGCCTCATCCACCACGCGGATTTAATCCTTCCCAACCAGTTCGAGGCCGAGTACGATTTTCTATTTCCTGTCCCTCCCCTTCGCTCTCTTCCTGGACTTATATACGGTACGGAGAGCCAAACACTAACCCAAGCCGTTTGCGTGATTCGCAGGCTTCTCTCAGGCGTCAAAATTACAGACTCGGCATCTCTTGAGCGCGCTATCGAGGTTCTACACGAAACATACAACATACCGCACATAGTCATAACCTCCGTCTCGTTACCCATACGCACGGCCTCCCAGACACCATCGTCTACCCGGCCCGCATCACCCACGCAGTCGCAAGCACCCTCGACGCGTACCATGTCCGTGGTAGGCTCAACGCGGACGTCAGATCGAAAACCCCGCCTCTTCGCGATCCAGTTCCCCGTCTTCAACGCGTACTTCAGCGGTACCGGCGACATGTTCGCGGCGCTGATGGTCGTGCGCATGAGGGAGGCTATTGCGTATTCTCCCACCGAAACGTTACAGCACACGGCGTCGTGGCTAAGTCCCGACGACGTCGCCCCCACGGACCTACCCCTAGCCCGCGCCGCGGAGAAAGTCCTGGCGAGCATGCACGAGGTGTTAGCGCGGACGTGCGAACAGTTACCCTCCGATCTCTCGGTCGCCGTCGCGCGGATCGCGGCGCGCAGAGGCGCGAGCGGGGATGCTGTGCGCGCTGATGCCGATACTATGCATCTCCTTCAGTGCCAGGCCGCGGAGCTTAAGCTTGCTCGCAATTTGGGGTGTCTTAGGGCACCGATCGTGGAGTATCGCGCCGAGCAGATGTGTAATTCCGAATAGGTAGCGACACACTTCCCCTCCGCCCTTCTTCCGTAGCTACGCCTTAGTACCTGTATATATCCCACGCGAAGCATGCCTCACCAGGCCGGACACCAAGCCCCTGGAGAGAATGCCCGCATTCATGTTTCCGGCATTCTGCATAGCATCTGACAGAGAAGAATAAGAAAACAAAAGAAGAAGAAGAAGAGTGTATCTTTGGCATTTCTGATTTTGATTCTCCTTTTGATCTTTCTCGTCCCGTTTTAGAGACGATAGCGCCTAGCTCGAGCGATAATACCCCGGAGACGGAACGGGATAGATGGACCGGCGGAAAGGAACAAGTCACGGAGTCGTCTCTAGAGGAAGAATTTATTACATTCTTTACTCTTTATTGTTCTTGTGCGGTGGGCCTGGGATGAAGCTTCACGGACACCGAGTTAACCCAGCGATCCATTCAACATCATAACGGTCCCGCGTCCCGGTGATATCGTACATAACCATTGCTATTTTGATAATTGGTTTTTTTTCTTTCTTTGTGTAGACCCGACGGACATGCCAGACGAGGCTGAATCGAATTCTAGCGCATCTTTTCTATGCTCCTGATTCGCAAACACAATGCTACCTGCCGTATACCGGAACTCTTGTCGTGCATCCTTTGAACCGGGAGTACACCATGATAGGCAACCAGAATGGTCGCCCAGAATTTCTTGTTGCACCGGTAGTCGCCCCTCTGGGCCTTAAATGCGGCGATGGTATGTCTAGTTGAATTCCCATGAATCTAAGTCCAGTAGGAGCGCCCAGTCCGTAGTCTGCGTTCGAACGAACCCTCGCTCCCATTATTATAATTATCGCAGTTTTCCGCCGTTGCTCGACCTCGGATGCCAATTCTAGTAGGAGTGGTGGGAAAGCCCCTTAGTTCGTCCCCGTGCTGCCGAAGCCCCTGGCGCCGCGCACGCTCTCCTCGAGCTCGGCTACCTCGACCACCTCGGGCGTGTAGATGCGCTCGATGACTAGCTGTGCGATGCGGTCGCCCTCGGCGATGCTGTAGTCCACGTCGCTGTGGTTGAAGAGGAGGATCTTCACCTGGCCGCGGTAGTCGGCGTCGATCACACCCGCGCCTGTTTGTATGGAGTGTTTCACCGCGAGGCCGGAGCGGGGTGCGATGCGGCCGTCTGGTTATTCGCTTTTGTTAGCTTTGTTTATTTACTTTGTTGGGGGATACCCTGGTTTTTTGTTGGATTTTGTTTATGTTTGGAATTTATGGTGGTTTGGTGGAATGATTGCTAGTTGGGGTCTACTGGGTGGGAGAGGAGAGGCTTTTACGCACAGGTACCGGCTGGCACAGCGAGGGCGATGTCGGTGTCGACTAGTACCTTGCCTCGCGCGGGCACGGTCGCTGCTTGGGATGAATACATGTCATAGCCTGCGGCGAAGGCGCTGCCGCGGGTAGGCAGGCGGGCCTTGTCGGATAGCTTTTTGATGAGCAGCGGTGGGGATTGCTCGAGCTGGGGAACGGGAACGCTGTTGTTGTCGGCCATTGTGTGTGCGACTGAGTTCGCGTTGTGGGTTTCGGTCTTGACCTTTTTTGACGGAGGGGAATTTCGTGGGGAGGTTATAGAGCCAGTGGTCATGCTTTGTTACCAAGGCAGTACCGGTCGTAGGTTTCCCTCCACACAAGAGACGGCCGGGCGGGGGGCGGAGGGGGGGAGGGGGGGAGGGGTGTGTGGTAAGTTGTGTTTGTTGTTTCGCTCGTTTGTTTTTCGTTTCTTTTGGGTTGGTGGTTTGTTTGTTTGTTTGTTTTTAGCGTCGTCGCGGTGTCGGCAAGTAGAAATGGGTTGGTTGGCGTGAAGGGGAAAGACTGGTGGGGTTGCAGAAAATACCTACAGGCAATTCGCCAATTGACTCTCCGACAAGACCGCCGGTGTAGCCCCTTTTTAGTGTACGCTGCTTAGGTGGTAGTTACCCCGTACGTGACATAGTTACGAGTACGTGACATAGTAATGTACGAGGTAACTATTGCTCGTGACTATTGCTCGTGACTATTGCTCGTGACTATTGCCTCTGGCAAGGTCGGTAGATAGTGCTTCACATTCGCCCATTCGTCACACATGTTGGACAGCCTAAGATACGTAGGTAGTGTAAAGGCGTAGATAAGATGAATCGAAGTCGTCTACAGTACCAGAATGCCTCGAAGCATGGTACATTTATATTTGCATGTCTCGGGCTGACTCTCGGTAACGGGGATATTGAAGCAGCCTCCTCTAGTCGTCCAGCTCTCTGCCGAAATCAATTAGTCGTAACCTGTTTGAGTCTTTGGGGTGGAACTGTGCAACTTTTGCTCGCACAAGAAATCTCGCCGCCGCGGACTCTTTGGGGAGGCGCACGTAGGCCGCTGATCTGTCACCCTTAGACTGAGACAAACTATTGAGTAGCTGTTCTGTCAGATCGCGCATCTCTTGGCCTGCCGCAGTGACCTCGTCCCTGTCGTGCCCATTATCCCCTGTCTCCCGAGCACCCCATATCTCATCAATGCGCCTTTGTCGCTTGTCGTCCTCGGGCTTCGCCTTGGCGCTTCTTACGCGCCCTTGGGCATTGAAGCCCGCTGCCAGGTCCTGCTCGTCGACGTCCATCATGTCGCCAACAATGGGGCCACCCAGGTCCTCGGCAGCAAGCATGCCGGCAAGGCGGTTATCAATGAACTTCCTCAGAGACTTGAGCAGCCTGGACGTCTCCCGGTCGTATTTCGCCTTCTTTTGTCTCAGCTCCTCGATCCTTTCGCGTGCAACGTCCTCGGGACCCATCTCCATACGGGTCTCCAAGCCATCCTGCAACAGCTGAATGCGACTCCGAAGACTGTTGGCAAGCGCCTGCTGATTATTGAAATCTGCCTTTGCTCGCTCCAACTGCTTTCTTGCATCTTCGACAGACTCGTTGTGAGTTGTCAGATATGCTTTTGTCTCTTGGACAGTTTGATGAGTTCTCCGGAGTGCGATGAGGGCAGGCAAGACAGAGCCGGGAAATGGTAGATAAGGCGTCGACGACGATAGCTCGTCATACGCCGCCTTCATGATTCTAAGCGGTGCCGTTGCCGGGAGGGTTTGATCCTCACTGCTGCTGGCGGCAGCCGTGGCACGCAACTATGACCCGGGTCAGCCTATCGTGTGACATGTTTACAGACTGTATATGGGGAGACGGGTGGCATTTACTCTATTCAACGCATCCTGATGCTGCTCGACCACCCCTTCAAGTTCTTGCAGGGTGATGTCAAGGTTTCTCGCATAGGATACGTCGTGGTCGTCGACTTGACGCGCGTGCTGTGGTGAACTAGCCATGGTTTGCTTTAATGTGGAGGTTCTGGACGCTGTGCGGCACACTAAGTAGGCAGCCTGCTAGATAGCACATGGAAATTATGCCACATGTAGTCAAGCCAGCTCGTGATTCCCGGTATTAACCGTCCTCCATGCTAGTCCGTAGTCCTCTTCCGTGTGGCGGAGGTACGCAGGAGGTACGTCCGTACACCGTACACGATGAGGTAGGTGGTAGTTATTACCTTAGTGCGCCAGGGGGGTGTTTAAAAGGGATTACAGTGGGCATTTCCATAGTCGGAAATCCTTTTTTGTCGAATAAGCTGACTTCACGGTGATGCAACAAATTGAAATTAAGCAGAATGTATTTCCGGTATATGAAAGGACATTCATATAGTATTGGATTTCACAGTGAATATTCAGTTCAGTAGGAATATGTTTCTAGTGGTGGAAGTCATTTTCATTTGAAAAGGATGATAGAATTGGACCCGCTTATAAAACAGAATTGAATTTCATTGGTCGAAAGGATTATAGTAAGGGATTCCAAGTAGAAACGCTTATGTAATATGTACTTAGTACTTTAAAAGTAAATCGGTCTTATAGGTGCCCAAGTACATTCCTTATCTTTTATAGTGAGGAGGTACTTGTACATATTATTTGAAAAACACTTGCTACGGCCACGGTTCGAACTACGGGTCTACAGTTACATTGTACCTAGGTACCTACATATTACCACTACGCTACGAGATCTACGATTGTGATTTTCTGTTATTAATTATTATTATATGGTAGGTGTAAGTGTGTAGGTAGGTGCGAGGTGGATAGGTGCGCGGTGGATAGGTGCGTGGTAGATAGGTGCATGGTAGGTAGAGTGCGCGGTAGGTGCAGGTCGGTACCTAAGGGCAGGTTAGTAGGGGCAGGTTAGTAGGGGCAGGTCGGTAGGGGCAGGTCGGTAGGGGCAGGTCGGTAGGGGCAGGTCGGTAGGGGCAGGTCGGTAGGGGCAGGTCGGTAGGGGCAGGTCGGTAGGGGCTGTAGTGGTAAGTGGGTGCACGGTAGTGGGTGCGCGGGTATTACATAAGCAGGACAGAGGTTTTAATTGAAAAGGGATTTCAAAAAACACCTGCTTTTGGGCCGATATGCATTTATTATGATTAGTTATGAATTTTAGAGGGATATAGCTTCATTGTAGTCATAGATTCCTACGATATAAGGGCTTCAGGATGAAAGTAATGCTACTAACCATGTCGGAATTTTGAAATGCATTCAACAATTGAAGTCCATGCCAGTAATGAGTTCTGCCTCAAAGTGCCTACTGTGGCGGCTTTTAAAAACCCCCCTGGCGCACTAAGGTAGTTGCGTTGTTCTGTTGGTTTCTGGTTTCAGGATGTTTGAGCTGCTCGCACTCGCACTATCCAGGGCACAGTACGGGATACCGTATAATGTCCTATGCGAATCGTGATGTACACAGCATACCTACGCTACCTATACGGGAACATGGCATTCTCTGCTGTATGTGGTATGGCCACATATGCGTACGCAGGAGTTGTCAACACAAACACTGCACTGTAAGTACAACGGACGCAGCATATCTCGTCGGCTCTTTCAACCCAATGCTACTCGAAGTTGCGGTTATACGATTAGGTATGTCAACCTACAGTACCCCAGCGGCCCGTGACACGACCTACACCGTATGGATTAGAGCTTGCACTGGTACGCACGGTGGTGTGATGTACAGTAGGTGTTTCGTATGTGCACGGACCATTGCAAAGGCCATTGCAAATTGTGGGCCTCGCCGTCCTTGTTTGCCAGCGCAGTCCGATCAAGCTTTCTTCCATCACCAATAATGCACCTACCTACTTCGTACCTGATCGGGAGTCTCAAGTCGAGACTATGTACTATGTATGTATCTCCTCTAGCCTCTCTAGCTGCTAAACATTTCTCCCCGTGTGGTCTGCAGAATACCTACTCGAGTTCTTCCCTGTCCCCCAGAATTTATATGTATGGTCGATATCCGCTGGTGTAGGTTTCAACGTGCGTCCTCGGAATAGGACACAGTACACTGTACCATCGGGACTGTGCAGGTCAGAATGAACTCTGGAAGTCACGTACCTGCAACGTACACAGTGCACGGACTCTAATTATCCTTAATCCCCTCGCCTACACTAGCGGGCCGTCTCAGGGAGCGCCCAGACTCCCAGAGGGCCAGACACTGTATTTATACGCTAGTGAGAGGCCGTCGGCCGGCTACTGCTTAGTAGGTATTAGTTGGAAGCTCTCGGACAAAACTCCGCTCGTCGAACCTCCAACCTTCATCAAATCTTCAGAGCCAGCACAACTTGGACTCGTCATCTCCAACATCCCGATCCGCGCCCTCTATCGCAGCTACCATCACCATCGCCGTGTGGTGACTCGCGAGGTGCCAGTGACTTCCTAACCAGCGCTGAGAAGGAACGTACGTGTGGGAAACGGCGATCGGCAGCGTGCAGTTGCTTGCGGGTGTTTTGGTCTGGTCTGGTCTGGTCTGGTCTGGTCTGTTCTGCCTGACGACGCAAAGGTTTGAGGACTACTTGACGTCTCTCTGGTTCTGCCGTCGCTCGCTGTCTTGCGCACCCCCCGATCAATCAGTCAATCATCTACTCCAAACCAGTCGTCCATCATCACCTTGATCTCCAGTCACTATCTTGACCTCAACCACGTTACCTGCACCTGCACAGCAAGACTGCGGACTGATCCATCACGATCTCGTCTCTTGCTTCGGTTTGCCAGGTTGTCTCCCGTCCCAGAAACTTCTACTTCATTCAAACCTCTCGTCTCGTCTCCTCCGCCTCGCGCCTCTACTCTCTGCCTCACACCCAAGTCACCGTAACGCCTTCAGTTTTACCACCCACCTACCGGGCATTCAACCTCACTCCTCCATCTCAGCCTGAGTCCTTACCGCTCTCTGCGAACGGCTGAACCCAGCGAGATTTCAATCTCTCCATCTCTGCCGTCACTACCCGACCTGATCTGACCGCGTCGACATTGTCATCGTAACGACCTTGCCGCTTCCATATCGACCCGACCCTCAGATCACGTATAAGAAGCCCTCATCCACCTATTGTGCCTCTTCGCCCTGAATTCCGCCCCGAGCCCTTACACCTGCACGTTTTCCTACGAAAAACTTTGAGGTGTAGATAATCAAAATTCGATAATCAAAATTTCCATATCAAAATTTCGACAATCTAAGCGCACATCTCGCATTCAAGACTTGCGTGACAATCTCTCCAGCGATTTTAGCACAAAATGTCTGCTTCTCCGACACAATCTACCAACCCAGCCAAGCGTCCGCTTGAGGATGCATCTTCGCCTTCTCGATCTAACGACCAGCCTGAGGCTAAACGACCTGCTCTAGATAAGGTCATCAAGGCCGACCATGACGAGGAGCTACCCAACATCCCCGAGAGCAATGGCGACAGTGCGCCGGCCCCAGCAGATGCTAACGGCACATCTAAAATCGGCGTTCATGATAAGCCCAGCACCCGCGATGAGCAAGCTGATGTCATTGTCGGCGACGAATCTAAGCCTTCCGCAGCTGCCCCTGCTGTGGTCACCGGTACAGCCGCAGTGCCCACCTCAACTCCAGCTAATGCTGCGGATGAAACGGCCTGGATCCACGTGAGAGCTGTAATCTCCAGCCCCGAAGCTGCCACTATTATTGGCAAGGGCGGTGAGAACGTTTCCAATATCCGAAGGTTATCAGGTGCCAAGTGCACTGTCAGTGACTACCAGAAAGGTGCTGTAGAGCGAATCCTGACTGTCAGCGGCGTTGTCGATGCCGTTGCCAAGGTAGGCCTGTTTTTCTTTTCAGTCCCTGTTGTTATATTTTCCCGTACAGCTGACACTACGTAGGCATTCGGCTTGATTATCCGCACATTGAATAATGAGCCCCTGGACGA
Organism: Xylariaceae sp. X802; assembly: GCA_028637635.1. Taxonomy (NCBI): domain Eukaryota; kingdom Fungi; phylum Ascomycota; class Sordariomycetes; order Xylariales; family Xylariaceae; species Xylariaceae sp. X802. The sequence continues at coordinate 103,961 of JAJFDH010000071.1, read as the reverse complement.
GCCCTCAAGTTCGCAGTCGAAGACATATCCATTGCGCCTCCTGATACCACATGTGCTCATCGGATCCATCATCGGCAAAGGTGGGGTGCGGATTCGTGAAATTCAAGATGCATCCGGCGCTCGGCTTAATGCATCCGACTCCTGTCTTCCCTTGTCTAGTGAACGCTCCCTTGTGGTGATGGGTGTAGCTGATGCCGTCCACATTGCGACCTACTACGTCGGAAGTACCCTTCTTGAACAACTCAACGAGCGATTCGGAGGTCCGGCCGCCTCGGCATATGCAACCCGAAGTGGCGGTCCGGCCGGCGCTGTGCCCGGAGGTATGCAAGTGATACCGTACAGTCCACAGCCCGCGGGTGGTAACTACGGTCAGCGCGAAAATTACGGAAGACGCCCTGACCCCAGATCCCAGCACTACCCTCCCGCGCCGTATGCCCAGCCATACAATCCACATGCACCCGCTCCCCATCCCAACCCCAACGTTCCCATGCACTATCAACCCCAAGCTGGTGGATATGGCGCTGCCCCACACATGCCTCCTCACCAAGCCGGTCATGTCGCCGGCCCCCAACATCACGGCGGCCCTCCGGCCCAGCCCATGCACGGTGGGATGGCGGGCGCACCATTAACTCAACAGATATTCATTCCTAATGATATGGTTGGCGCTATTATCGGTAAAGGTGGTATGAAGATCAACGAGATTCGGCAGCTCAGCGGTAGCGTTATCAAAATCAACGAGCCTCAAGACAACAGCAACGAACGGTTGGTCACAATCACCGGAACAGAGGAGTGCAATAGGATGGCCCTCTACATGCTGTATTCTCGACTTGGTGAGCTGAACAACCAAAGAGCGGCCAACTAAAGCCGGCTTGATACTGCATTCATCGGGTTAAGGCTAATGCTCGCTACTAAACGCAGAAAGCGAGAAACACCGCATCTAAATGGATACATCCTCTTGATTGCCCTTCGATTTCCCGTACGATTCACATTGCTCATCAGATCTTCGGAACACAGCCCCCCTCCTTGCTGCAACCCGCATTCGTCCTCATTGCGACCGGCGATTCATAGCTCTTCGGCTCCTATCCTGGGAGGAAAGTGATGGTGATTGGTGGCGTCAAGGTTTGGTCATTGGTTGTTTCCCATGTTTTACAAGGTTATTCGTCACAAAAGGCTCGGGTTTGGCTGGAACAGGAGAAGTTGCCAGCTATTGGTATGAAGACAAGTTGATACTCTGAGGGCAGTCTTATAGCCCTTTAATATCCTTTAGATGACACCTCATCTCATTACACTCGTACCTTATTCCCTGCCTTTATCATCTGCCCGTGCCACTCTTTGTGTTCTATCTTCCGACCCCTCATGCCGGTCTCAGCATTCTCATCACAGCGTATGCATCAAAATACTATTTGCTTAAAGCATCAGTGGCTTATTCTCGGGTATTCACGCTAACCAAGTCACAGAATTAGTAGGGCCTCTCGCGTCCAGGCCTCCCCTACCAGTTCCGTAGGGGATTCGTGCCCCTTGCCAGAACTTACAGTAGAGCACGACGTGAGACCGGTATAGGCAGCACCGGAGTGCCATTCCGCCAAGACGGCTCGGCCCCGTAATACTGGCCCATTGAACGGTGCTCCGGTATCCAACAGACCCGTGGAACGGGAAAGATTTGGTCTACTCACCATCTCACAACAGGTCGATGGGGTCAGCCTATGGACAACCGATGAACTTGACTCGGAAAAAGATGGTATCAAGATTAGGAATTGCTAATCGACCGCTGGTTATGGTGAATGTTTTGATGAAAATTGCTTTGGCTGTAGCGTTTTGTGGCTCATGCGGCATGGTTAGGTAAGGCAGTAGAAAACATCACGATTGCTACTTAGTAGTTACTGATCTGCTACAGCCGCAGGTTGGTCGATCAAAGATGCCAGGCTATGTCTACCATACGGCACGCATTGCGTAAAGGGCGGACTGGGTGCTAAGCATATAGCTATCAACAAAAGCAGGTCTCTATAAGCTTGATGGTGGCGGTGAATCTTATAGTCGAAGTACCACCCACCGCCTAACTAAGCCCCTTGAAGGGGCCAGAGTCCACAGAACTAGGGCTCGATGTGCGATGGAAGCGTTCGGGCCACGAGATTTTCTCGACCTTTGACCTGTTGTTCAAGGAAATGAGATTCGACTTGTCTCGCTTCACTGCGCCCTACACGTGGTCTGAGCTAGTAGCGAACAGATGTTGACGACGGTTACGTAGAGAGCTTTCGACCTGGAAGATTTGCCATGGAATGATTTCCAGGCCTGCGTTCAGTGTCCAGTCGTGTGCATTCAACTACAAACCCAGGGTGCGTTGTCATGTGCTATGGAGTGGCGTGTAGCAAACAGGCACAGCAAATGCGTGTATCCCAGGGGCTGACATATTAAATAGTTTCGGCATGGGATGTTGGCCCCTTGGTTACCACACTCTTCTCCATCTCACTCGCATATCTCTATCTGGAGGAGCGGCTACGGCGTTTGCGTATCCGACATCATCTAGAGCCGGGCGGTCGGAAGGGGAACCGTCATCCTTAACCCATTCGCGCTTCGGTGCGTGAGACCACCGTCGCAACCGTCGCCACCGTAGATGACATGGATCCATCAGAACTCGACTATAACCTTCATATTAAAAATATGCACGCTCAACAATCGAAAAAGAGCGGTCGGTTTGGTTGAGAAGGTCTAATAGTAAGCAATCTCACTGGATACCAGGACCCCGATGAAGAGGATCACATCGTCGCAGACACAGAAGGCTGGATGGTATTTGGAAGTAAACCGAATAACTGAATCATTGTGAAGATAGTTGTAAAGTAAAGCGCCGCATGGTCGAAGGCTTAGAAGGGGCGTTGGCACTATTAGCGATTTGGGAGTCTTTGCGATCCAGTTATACCTACAACGACTGGGGGCTATAATGCGTCCTTGTCGAAGGCATTGCCGCCGTCAAGAGAGCATTGGTGTACTGTATTGATCAAGTAGCGTGGCGTTTGAGTGTAATTAGTTCGGTACGCCAACATCGACATTAAGAATCCGAAATTTCAAAACCCAACGCGTAACTGAAGCCTCCAAGGCCTCCTATAACATTAGCATTCCCTTCACATTGGGTAAATCTGACTTTCGTACTATCCCCCCACCACTACATCCCTCTACCTAAGCTATCTCTTTGGCTGCCCGAAGACACCAACTCAGTAACCGACGGAGTGGTAATGTAAAGCACGTGACCGAGTTGGTGTCTTCGGGCAGCCAAAGAGATACCAGTGTTGTGGTAAATTTTAGCCACTTGGCGGTTTTTAATTAGAGAAAGGCAGTCTTAATTGCGCAGTCTTTTCAAGGGACGCGGGTAGAGAGAGGCGAGTAGGTATCCCGTAGAGGGCTAGATTCCAGATTGTTAACTTCGGTTCTCTCATGAGCCTGGACGTGTCGTTCTGTTCAAATGAAGTGGCGGCGATGAGACCTCGGCCTATTTCGAGAAGCTTTATAGCGGCTTCAGCACCTTCACATGCCTGCAGCGCAATGATAGCGGCAGCAGATGCCATGCACACAGCGCCAGAGAGGAGACGCCGCTTGTGCGTGTCTTGCAGCAGCGAACGCGGCGTCAGTAACGGATGGAATTTGATGATAGATCTGGTACTATCATACACTCCAGGACAAGCCGCGGTGATCGGAAGGGCAGGAACCGAAGACCTGCCTCGATTCGCACACTGCCTGAATAGGATGCTCTGGAGGCACAACTTCCATAGACTTCCGACTTGAGCGCACAGCATCGCTGAGATCTCCCATGTCCCCGGTGCGCTGGTACCTGTCTTTTAGACGCAAGGAAACATTGGCGAATCGTTCAGCTGTGTCACGATGGTTCGTTAGGGTAGCATCTAGGTACAGCCTGCTGCGAGATTTCCACTGCTTCCACAAGAAATGATATTGACCGAATGCGTCCGTATGGGCACTCTCTCATCGTTCTTTACGCCTTTGGCCTTTTGCCCGCCCTGATCGAGGATCATCAGCTCACTTTCGTCCGAGCGGCTCTTCAGCCCGGTTCAACTACTCGCTTTTGCCTGACTTTCAACCAGGTCCATTGGCTCACCTCGGCCCGCGGATCGTCTTCCCCCTCTCCCGAGCTTCCATTTGCAACGTAGGAGGGGGCTCTGGCCAGTGCCGCACATTGACAACGTGACCAAGGGTCACAGCTCCTTTTAATGGCCAGCAGCTTCTGTTTGATTGCGAGATCAGCCGAGCCGCCACGCTGTATTGTTTGGTTGCGGGTAAAATAAACATACCTTATTCTGACTTGACACTTACCGTTTCAGTGTCTGACAACGCGAGGTCAATGACTTGTTTGGTCGGCCGGGAAAGCGGTTTGTCTGGTAAACGCGGCTTCTCTTCCTTTGGAAGTTTCTGCTCTGAGCAGTTGGCAGCCTTGTGCCCAAGCTTGCCGCAGGCATAGCATCGCAACTTGCCGTAGACCGTTAGCCTACTGGCTTTGCTGCGATCTTCATTCATATGGCGGTCGCTGCGCCACCCGGGCTCCCTTGCCATCCTCCTTCCCCTCGTCGTCTACATGCAAGCTGTCCGCGTGGGATCGTTTACGCCGCCCCGAGCGACTGGTTCCTTTTTCCTCTCCATCGAGGGCACGTTGCTCTTTCCATAGTCGCGGCGCAGTTGAAGCAACAGTTCGGGCACTTTTGATAGGTACGTCGCGCTCTGTGAGGGCTCGAAAACAGGTGCTGACCAATTACTCGTGGGTGTGTCGAGGTGTCCACTTATCGAGTGTATCAGGCTGGCTGTTGAGCCTTGTCTCGATCTTGGAGCGGTTTGCATCTGGTTATGCCTAGAGGGTGTTGGTATGCTTTAGCAAACCAAGACTTGTTACTGGTACTTGAGCGAAGACCTAATGCTCCGGGTGATTGTCGATAGTTATAGGTTGTGAGGATTCTACGCATTAGTGCGGTCACTCACCCGGCCGGGGTGTCCTTTACCTAACACCTTTTCCCTCCCCGTCAATGTTTGACGGTTTAGCTGGTCTGCCTCGCCATATCTGCCTTGATCTTGGAGCACAGACGCCAGGTTGCTTAGGCTGGTCAGCGTGTTTGGGTGTTGTATCCCAAGCTCTTTTTCATATAGCTCTAACACTCGCCGGTTCATCATTTCTGCCTCGGTATACTTCCCCTGATCTTGAAGAACTAATGCCAAGTTGCTTCTACTCATTAGTGTGTGAGGGTGTTTCGGACCCAGCTCCGCCGACCTCCCTTCGAGGGCTTGTCGATTTAACGTTTCCGATTCTTCGTATTTTCCCTGCTCATAAAGCACCAAAGCCAAGTTGCTTGCGGTTGTTAGTGTGCTCGGATGGTGTTTCTTCAGCACCCTTTCCCTCCCTTCTAGCGCTTGTCGATTCAACAATTCCGCCTCGGGGTATTTTCCTTCATCTCTTAAGATCGACACCAGGTTGCTCATGCTTGTCAGTGTGTCGGGGCGTTGCACCCCCAGCTCCTTTTTCCTTCCCTCAAGGGCTTATCGTTGTATTTCCTCCGCTTCTTCATACTTTCCCTGGTCTCGAAGGACTAGGGCGAGATTGCTCACACCTGTTAACAGTTAACGTATGTTTGCCCAACACCTTCTCATATCCCTTGAGTGTCTCGTCGGTTCAATTCTTCTGCCTCGTTGTACCTCCCCTGTCCACGGAGTGCGGATGCCAGGACTGCTGTCGTTGTCAGTGTTGACATATCGTGTTTTAAGAGTCTCTCTTTCATCTTGTATGCTTTCACAGCTGCGTCCTCCGCTGCCTTGTAGTTGCCTTCATGCCGCGGAAACCATGCCACATTTGTAAGCAATTGGGCCCATTCCTTTGCTGCTTCTTCACCAGGCGGTTCCTTATCGTATAAAGTTTCGAGGTGTGGTAGTAATCGTTGACATTCTTCTCGTGTTTTAGACTCTCCTGTAGGGAACTCCTTTGCCGTCAAGCTAAGAAATCTCCGTCTCCATACTTCCTCGTTGCGGCGCGATGATAGCCAGGCTCTTGTGCAAAACTGCACGAGAGCATGCATTTGATACACTTGGTCATCAACAGCGGCTGTCACAAGCGACAAGGCCTGTAGGAGATCGATATCAGCATCAAACTCGTCGTCCGCATCGTCTTCATCGGCTTCTGTGGCTGTTTACAATACTTCCGAAGAACACACTTGGAATGCCCTGTGGGTGGAAAAGGCTCATGAGAGATAACAAGTCAGCGGCAGATGGTCTTTCCTCCCGCACACTATCAAATGATAAGCGCCATGTGGTATTCATCAAATTTGATACATTACCATCTTGGCGGAGATCTCCGAAATCCCGTTCAAGGAGGTTTCCCTTTCGCTGCACGCTTCTGCGAAATTCGTCGAGGTAGCCGGATACTGTCATTCGAGATCGCCGGTTAATATAGGCAGCCGCCTGGGTGATGGCAAGTGGTATATAGTCAAGAGCATTAGCAGCGTGGCCATGCCATCTTCGAGGTGGTGTGCAGTCAATTTTGAAGTAGTTGTAGTGCCTGGCTTTTCCCCATGGTCTGGACTCGCATCACATTCCTAAGATCCCCTACAACCCTTAACGCGACGTCCATATTCCGCGAAGTCACAAGTATCGATCCATTTTGGCTTTGTGGTAGAAAGTTCCCCAAGGGCGTTGTCCCTTCTTGCGGTGTCGGTCGGGGACAAACATTTCAACATTGTCAGCGTTATCTAAGATTAAGATCCATCGGCCGTTCGTTTCGTCGCATAGCCAGTTACTAACAAGCTGGCAACCATTGGCGTTCGGATAATGTCGCCCCGGCAAATTCAGCCTATCCGCAATCCCTCTCTAGGCTCTTCGACGCGAGCGCTGGTGCTGGCATGAACCCAGAACACCCATGTCTGCGGCCGATTATCGCGTATCCGATAGGCATACTGGATAACAGTTTGCGATTTCCTTTCAACTGTTAAGATCTCGACATAATCTGGCAGAGTGCATCCACATATCCTATGCCGCCGATGCCAGCAAGTGCTGCCCGAGTGCCTGGTCCGTCGCACTTCTTATCAATCCAGGCTTAGATCTCGGGACGGTCAACAAAGTCGGGGTCTCTATTGAAGGGCACGGTGGAAAAGGGCTCGCGCTGTAGTTTTTGGTAGCCTGCGAGAAGATTAGCGATCATGTCCCGAATTGCATAGGACGAATTACCTTCAAGTTCCTTTCGAAGCCGTCCCCATGCATGCTCTTGTCCCTCACCGTAAATAAGAGGCATGTGGATGCCGAATATGCCCAAAAGGCAATATGCTTTGTCCTCTGGTAGTTTGGTTTCACGGTTCTGGGACCACGATATTCGCTCATCAATACTGAACTCCGATAGTGCGGTACCTTGAAGTGCGGCAACGGGGATCCTGGTAACAGCAAGCAGCTGTTGCTCTAACGGACGCCTTGTCGCCAAGGAATTCTCCTTCCGACGAGAGAAATTCGACTACGCGAGGAGCAATCAGTTCTTGCAACGTCCAGCCTCAGGTGAACCACCGGTTCCGCAGGAAAGACTCATCCAAGGCCCACAAACTGCCACTGCGCTTCACACACATATCTGATAGGTATACGTAGCATTTCTTCGTATTGCGATACCATCGGAACATTGAGTTGATTGACCTAGTCAGTTCGACATCGCTGTCTTGGTTAATACAACAAGTGTCAACCCAGAAATACTGTAGCCCATCCTTAAAAGTTAGAAGCTTGTCTTTGCCAGAAATCAAATTTTTTGTAGCCATTGTTCGTCTGCGCGATCTGTTTCCCTATATCGTTGTACCGTACTTCTTCGTTATCGCTCTCCCAAGTGTGCGGCAGGATGGCATAAGGAGGGACGTTGCGTTGAAGATCCTCCGATGTCCCCGCCGTCTTGGGCTTTTAAAAGGCGTATTGGTATAATGCTAGCAATAAGAGCAGACGGTTACGAGATAAGTACCTGACCAGACAAAAAGTGTTGGGAGTGGACGAGACTGACAGTCAGGCCATGGAGGTTTGCATGTTGAGGTAACGCATAGCTGCCGCGGCTGCCGATAATTTTTTTTTTTTTTTTCGATTGGAACTTAGCTGATCAAAAGAACTGAGTGCTGAGTGGCTGGCGGATTGGAGGACGGATTTGCGGAAACGTGCCCACCGCCGACCGTCCCGGAACCGTATTACGGTGGCCATCTCTCCTCGACATAACCCCACAGTAGAAGGGCCGTAACCCAGCCTCAGCTCACGGACGGGCACACCTTGACACTGGAATGGTATTGCCGGGCGGCTAAGAGCGTCCGGGAGTTTGTGGCAGCGGTGGCCGCGAATGGGGTAAAACACGGCCTATGATACCGCGTTTTCGTATCGCGGAACGGATCCTTCCAACGTTACCGCAGCCGTAATAATTACCTCTCTTAGCGAAGTGGAATGATTCTGGCTTTTGCCATATCTAGTGTACCGTGCCATCATGTCAGCAACCAGGTCCGGAGGTATTTATGTTGCTAAGTGTGGTCTGCGTTGGACCGCGCCGCTATGCCCTACCTACCTAGGTGCTTGGGATTACCGCCGAGGCAAACCTGGAGGGGGCACGGGGCATAACAGCGTGTCGGCGACACTGGCTGAAGCTACCAGCACTGCCAGAGATCGAAGTCTTCGTCATATTCTGTGCTTAAAGGAATCATTATGATCGACGGTGGAACGGCTACCGCCTTATCTCAGCAAATTGGGAATGGTCCCGTAGTAGGATATGGCCGGTAGAGTTATCGGTTAATTAATAGTTGATATGCAGTTGAAAGAATAATAAGCGCTTACCAGAGTAAACTCTCGAGCGATGGTTTGACATCCGTAATCGCTTATTACATAAATAACGTTCGTGTCTGACGTCAACGGCTATGTGTTTATAGTGTTTGGGGTGTTTCAAGCACTCACGGCTCATAAGCGCTCGTGAATGTCATGAATGCTTTGAAGCTTATGTGTTTAAAGGTGTAAACGTTTATGCATAGTGCAAACGTTTATCAGGCGATTATCAGGCGTTTATCAGCAGCCAGGTACCTAGGTACTTTATGTAGGTAAGCGCGAGTAGATGTAAGCCTCTCAGCAGTATAGGTACATATGAAGTAGCAATACTAGAAAAAATTATTTACTTATGTATTAATAGCTTATTTAGGTCATAGCTAGGTACTTGTACATTATAGGCCTATATAAATACTTGAAAAACGGGCTACGATCACGGTTCGAACAGAGGCGGTTTACAGAGGCGGTTTACAGTTATACTATGATTTACCACTACACTACGGAGATACTACGAATGTCGTGGTTTCTTTAATCGTGGTTTGTATAGGTAGGTAGGTAGGTAGGTAGGTAGGTAGGTAGGTACGAGGTAGTGCGAAGTAATAGGTGCAAAGTGGTAGGTGCAAGGCACGGTAGGTAGTAGATAGGAGGGAGATACGAGAGGTGTAGTGGATAGGAGGTACGGTAGTCAATAGGAGGTACGAGAGGTGTAGGTAGGTAGGTAGAGTAAAAATCAATAGGTACGGTAGGTCGGCAAGTTGGTAGGTCGGCAAGTTGGTAGGTCGGCAAGTTGGTAGGTCGGCAAGTTGGTAGGTCGGCAAGTTGGTAGGTCGACAAGTTGGTAGGTCAGGGGCAAGTTGGTAAGTAGGTCGGGGCAAGTAGGTAGGTCAGTTAGCCGGTAGGTAGGTAGGTTTAGGTAGGTTATAGGTGGGTAGGCACCTATAGGCCTTGGGAAAAAGGGGTAAACGTTTGCGCAAAGGATAAACGTTTATGAAGTTAAAGTGATTATCTTCTATGAAGCACCTGATAATGCCAAATGCTTAGTAAAGATACGGTCATTTAGCAGCTTTAATTGCTTATCCGTTGTTTAGCATCTAAATACATGAATGCTTATGTTTTTACAGCAATTAAAGTGCGTAAACCAATTATATACAGTGTTTGAAGTCCGAACTGTTGATCAACCGCTTACTGTACTGGGCGCGTCCTGCTACGGTCCGGAACGCCACGCCCCACATTTTCCCCACATTTTCCCCACAAATCACGGGGTCGCCCCACACTAATCTCAGCCGCCAAGCGAGATAACCGCGGTACGCTAAGCTGGTGGCGCTTAGCTAATATACCCCTGGGCATAGTAATTGCCCCTATTTTGTATGGGCAGTTGATGAACGTTGGAATACAATTCAAGCCTCTACAGTTTCAATTGACCTCTCGAGACTCGTGTTAATGCTCAAATGGACCCGTATTCGTTCAAAAAAGTGGAGCGGAAGTCATACGGGGCAAATTCGGTCCATAGCCCTAGCCCTGGACTTTGATTCCTACGCTCCTTTTTTCACGACTCTGTCCGTACACACTACCTACGCCGCTCCTTTTCACGATTCTACGCGCTACGCTGCTCGTTCTGACGCTACGCTGCTCGTTCTGACGCTACGCTGCTCGTTCTGACGCTACGACGCTCGTTCTGACGCTACGACGCTCGTTCCGACCCGCTCTCCTCTTTACGCTACACGTCCCACAGCTCCCTAGCCGAGCCGTTAGTCAGAATAGCTACAATCACTTGTAAGTCCTTATCGTGAGCCATCATATGGATAACCGCTCTGGTAACTTGACTTCCGTGGAGCCGGAGATCTTCCCTGACTGCTGTGGAGCTTCGTAGTACGTGGCTAACACTTCTCCAGATCGTCCTGAGGGAACGGAGAGCTGTTGGCCCTTCTTGATTGGAGACGTATACGACGTTTACGCGTGCCCTGACAGGGATGGCACATACAAAATCATCGTTGTCGACTCTTCGAACGTCTATCGCGGAGATCTCCATATACCCGTCGGGCAGTGGATCTGGGATAGGTTGTTACGGACACCACCCTACACTGGCGCCAGGTTTCACGTGCTCGCACCTCTGCCGCCAAGATCGAATAACTTTCTCCGGGGGAGCGGCGAATTCTGCTGGCCAGAAAATCGCCCTCGTCATCGGTCTTCCAGAGATCGACAGGGAGCTTGGTGGCAAGGTCTTTCGGGCCAACAAGATCGACGGGGAGCTCAGCTGCAAGCTCCTCTACCCCTACATGAGCGCCGGTGCGTTCATGTAACGGCGGTCATTGATGGTGATGAGGAATATCGTTTCCCAGCTCCTCCAGCGGGTCCAGCTACGCTCCGGGCTCCCCCTAATACGCCGTCGAGCTCGGGGGCCTCTGCGACGAGATCGTTGGGACCGCCTGGCGTGTTATCTTCACGCTCCGTTTTTGAGTGGTCATCCGACGAGGAGAAGGAAGAGCGTGGGGAGGAGGAGGAGCGGGAGACCAAACGATCGTGGGTTGCCGGCTGGATAGATCGCCTTTTGCGGCGGAGAAGGGGATAGAGCTGTTAGGATATGGTATTAATAAGGATTTCTACTTCCGCTGATCGTTAGGGAGCGTGTGATTGCGGCGATCTGTGAATATCAGCGTGATCAGTGCTGCGTATACTACTGACCTACTGTAATACTGACCTACTGTAATACTGACCTACTGTAATACTGACCTACTGTAATACTGACCTACTGTAATACTGACCTACTGTAATACTGACCTACTGTAATACTGACCTACTGTAAATAAGGTCTGCAAATAACGCTAACAACGCGGTCTGCAAATATCAACGCGATCTACGCGTATAACCTGTATTACCTAATCAACTAAGCCTGCATTAGCGTGAAATTCAACTGCTATATCCTCTTGAATCCACCACTCCTTCCACCCTCTCTCTTCTTCTTCACAACAACAACAGCAATAGCAACAGCAGCAGCAACAACACCAACAACAACATCAACAGCAACAGTAAGTTGCCTTTTTCTGTGAGAGCTGATGAATCGCAGAAGCTAAGCTCCTTAATAGATGTCTGACAACGCCAAACGCCCCACGCGCATCCGCTTCACCCGCTCCACCGCCGCCGCCGCCGCCGATCAGGCAGAGGCCGAAGCGCGTGCTGCCGCCGAGCGCGCCGCCGCCTTTCGCGATAGCCTTGCTGCCGAGCTCGCTCGCCCCCTTGCTCCCGACCCTGCTCCTCCGCCTGCTCCTCCGCCTGCTTCCCCAGCTGCCGACCCAGAGCCCGACCCCGAGCCCGAGCCCGAGCCTGCCCCCGACCCCGAGCCCCCCGAGCCTGCCCCTCCGAGCCCGACCCAGCTCCCGCTCCCGACCCAGCTCCCGACCCAGCTCCCGACCCAGCTCCCGACCCAGCTCCCGACCCAGCTCCCGCGCCCGACCCAGCTCCCACTCCTGGTTCAACCGCTTCGTCAACAGAAGCGACGCCCGCCCGCCGCCGTGTCCGTGCTCCCCGTGCTCCCCGTGCTCCCCGCGCTCCGTGTGCACGCCCTCCGGCGCTCGGAGAGCGTGCTGTCCCCTGCCTTCGTTGCGTTCGCTCGGCTCTCCACGGGAGCTCGAAGGGCATTTGCAACAATACAAGGACCAAGCGCTGTTACGGTTGCGCAAGTGGCCACTCTTGCAGGCCGATGTTAGTAGTGTCATATGATCGCCACATTTGATTAGGTAATAAGCTAACTCACGGTAGGCCGCCCAGTATGCACGTGCTTAGAATGCGCCTTGTGCGACTGTTGCAGCAGAAGGAGCCCGAGCCCTCTCGAAGTGTAAGTTAGGTGGTTTGGTGTGCTTTGGTCGATCATACTGACCACATTCTAGGAGATCCGGAACGCTCGCGCGGCTGTGCGTGGTGCCTTGTCCGCGGCCAAGGCCAATGGGGAGCTTGACGACACTGATGACGAAGAGCCAGATGCCCCCTTTGCGCCAGGCGCTCCTGCTGTGCCCGCTGGTCCCGCTCCCCCTCCTGCTCCTGTTGCGGCTGCGGCCACTGATCCTACAACGCCCTCTCGCGCTCCTCCGGCTCCCGTGGTTTCTGCTGCTCGCCCGGTTTCCTCTCCGTTTGTTCCCGGCTCCCCTTATTTCCCGGCTCCCTGGTTTTCCTCGCCCTCGGCTCCCCCTGCTCCTTTCCATCACACGCCCTTTCTCCCTCCCCTAGGTCCTCCGCGCTACGCAGAGCCACTTTCTTTTACTTCCCCTGCTCATCCTGCCGCAGCCGCCACCCCTGCCGCTCATGCTCCTCCCGCCGCTCCTGCCGCAGCCGCCACCCCTGCCGCACCAGCTCTCTCTGCCGCAGCCGCCACCCCTGCCGAGCTTAGTACCCTGGCCGCCTCTGCTCCCCCTGCGGCTCCAGCTCCCTTTGCCCCGGGTGCGCAGATGTTCGCCCCCAATGGGGGGCTCCACCCAGATTTCTTCGCCTTGTCAATGTGTAACTTCTTTGCGAAGTACGGCTCGGCGTTCGGCTATGGCCCTGCTCCCCAAGATGGGAGCGGGTCTGGCCAGCAGTAGGGAGCTTCCTTTTGCTTCTTCCTTTGCTCTCTTAATTAGCTATATACTACAAAAGTCAGGCCGGCGTGCCAGGGATCAATTGAACACTATTTTACTATGATCGACCCTTGTAAGCGTGTGAAATTACATGCCGTGCTCATAATGTGACCAACTAATAGAAGCGATCAAGTGAGATAGGCAATCTACGCTCTTATTAACTAGGACTCAGTCATCTAGAGGAAATACACAGTCGCCTTCTAATTCGTACGCGCTTGGCGAAGCGGCTCGCGAGTGCGATAGATAATGGAGCCGTTGAAGTTCCTCATCCGTGAGATCACCGCCAGCAGCTTCAGCAGCTTCAGCAGCCTCAGCAGCTTCAATGCGAATAGTTGGAACCTAGAGATCTGTTAACACCTACTTAGAAGATCGTTGAAACATTGAACATACTTGTAGAGCGGTAGATGCAGTGGGAGGAGCTTTCTGTTGACGAAGAGGGAGAGCACGTGATTTGCGTGGAGCCCGTGGCTTACGTGGCGTGCGAGGAGCACGTGATTTGCGGCGATCACCTGTAGCAACAGGCCCAGTTGGACCCTTCTGAATAGCCTCACCTTCTGCCGTGCTCTCCGCAGCAACGTCTTTGCCTTCTGCCACGCTCTCCGCAGCTTCTTTGCCTTCTGCTGCGCTTTCCGCAACGTCTTTGCCTTTGGCTGCGCTCTCCGCAACGTCTTTGCCTTTGGCTGCGCTCTCCGCAACGTCTTTGCCTTTGGCTGCGCTCTCCGCGTCGTTTACCTCCAGTCGTTTCACCAGATCCATCTTAAGGCCGCCAACACGAAGGTCTCGATCTCTGCACAACTGTTTCAAATCGTCCTTGAGGAGCGACCTGTAGTTATTTGGCGGCAGCCCTATAGCCTCGCCCAGATCCTCGAACTGGTCTTCATTATCAAGGGCTTCAGGTGGCTCTGCGTCCGAGTCGTCCTCAGCTCCAGCAAACTCTGCACTGCGCGAATCAGGTGGGAGATACCAATCGTCCAAGTTCAGCTGCTCTGGCGCGATCCCCTTGATGCTAATCAGATGATCCTCATGCCCATCAGGATGCACCGAGATCCCCGTTTTCTTGAATAAGCCTGCTACCATCGCCGGATTGTCGTCCTTAAACGCGCGCTCCCACGCGGCACCTACGATGTGCGTTGCCATGATCCTCCGCTGGCTAGTGGTCCATTTATCGGGGAGTTGACCTTCTTTTTCTAAGCTCTCGCAATACAAATCGAGCTCCTCGCGTAACCAGACCTTGAATGGACCGTTGAAGCCTACGTCGAGCGGCTGAAGATAGGAGGTTAAACCGGGGGGGATCAGCGTAGTCGTTATGTTATTCTCCCTCAGCGCAGTCTGATCAGGTCAGTGAATGTACACGAGCGGCGGCGGTCCTTTCAGTAGCTCCACTAACCTTTATTTTTTCAGTTTTATGGAACGCCGCAACGTCCATCACCAAGAGCAAATCCCGTTTATTCGTGTACGCGCTCAGGTTAGTGGTTATCCACTCTTCGAAGAGCTCCTCGTTGTTATACGCCGTTTCGTTGAACTTCACTATCACTCCTGGGTGGTAGAGCGGGCCTTCTTTGCTTACCACGTTCCCTTTTCCGTGGAAAATGATTATAGGCTTGAGATCTTCGTGCTTTAATCCATCTGCCACGATCGTGAGGATCAGCGTAGCTTGCCTCTTGCCCCAGCCGCTCCTTTCCGACCTTGCCTGCACCGATCTAGCGCCCTTGTGCTCGTACGTATACCCCTCGATAAATTCGAACGGCAGAGGGGTCTCGTCAAGATTCAAGATAAGAGGGAGCGGGTATTTGCGAAAACTAAGCTCCATCACAGGGTCGCTGAGGAGCAGGGTAGACTTCCATGATTGATCGTTTCGCGAATTCCTGCGAATGAACTGGAGAAACGAGTTCATAAGCTCGATGATTTCTTCAGGGACCTTCGTTGCTGCGTGTGAGATGCGCCGTCTGCTGATCCGCCACCTGCGTAGGAAGCCTCTGAACCATCCGTTGGAGAAGACGAAGATCTGCTTGAGATCAGGGTAGAGGGCCTCGAATATGGATTTAGACTTTCTCCGAAACCACGAGCGGTGAACGATCCGGCGAGCTGCTCGTGCCTCACAGAACTCCTCGTACAACCGCACTTCCAATTCAGGCCACTGGGCGCTATGCTTAGGGATGTGATCTCCGAAGATCTTCTCACGCTGCTTCCACCAGTTCGAAATAGTGCTTGTGCTGGCGATCTTGAAATACGCTGCGGCTTCTCTTAAAAACGGCCTCCGATAGCCCTGCGCTACAGGCGGAGCTCCATCAAGGAGCTGCGCACGTAGCGTTGCCACCCCAGGCTCCAGGGGTATACGGTAATTCTGAATGAAGAGCAGGACTTCGACCTTGCGGCGCTTCGCATAGGTCCTCTCAACCCTTCTCACACGCTTCGGAGGCTCGTAGCCGTCTCTTTCGATAGGCTTCTTTTTGGGACCAGGCCGTTTTGGTGTTGGAAGGGGAAGCTTCACTCTAGGCTTCTTTTTCCTAGGCGATCGCTGCAGCGTCGTTGGTGTTGAAGGGATAGTCATCACGGTGCTCGATTTAGGTATCAAAGCTCGTCAAAGTAGGTATCAAAGCTCGTCAAAGTAGGTCTCAAAAGCTCGCCAAAGAAGGTTTCAACAGCTCGTCAGACCGGAGGCTAATTGGTGTATATATATGACAGGTGCTACGTCAACAGGCTGCCACGTCACAATCCCCTCAAGTCGTTGGCCACGCTCGTCAAGAAGAAATTCAATATATTGCCGTTGGCCACGCTCGTGAAGAAGAAATTCAACATATTGCCGTTGGCTGCGCTCGCCAACAAGATAGGTGGCACTTCACGATCTCCACATGTCGTTGGCTACGCTCGCCAGTATAGCCAATCACAAGCTGCTTAACGTTGGTCACCTGCTCGCCGTGATCGCTTACGTGTCAAGAACCAAGAATTCATATATCTATAGCCAATCACGATCGGCGTACGCCGTTGGCCACGTGCCTTGCCGCCCAACAGATCACCACGCGAGCGGCTAAATTGGCTCACGATGCTCACCAACGGTAGGGACGACGCTGGCGGCAGTCTCTATAGCCAACCGCGATCAGCGTAAGCAGTTGGCCACGCTGCCTTGCCGCCCAATAGATCGCCACGCGAGCGGCTGAATTTGCTCACGATGCTCGCTGGCGGCAGTACAACCAGCCACTTTACACTCCTACTGCTGCCGCGCCACCCTTCTGCTGCCGCCGCGCCCCACCTTCTATCGTTGCCAGGCCATGGCCCGCTTTCGCAAGCGCCAACAAAGAGTGTAGATAGTAGAAATGAAGCTGTAGATACTGAAGTTATATGGTAAATTCCATCTATAGCCTATATAAAATAGGTGGTATTACTATGAACAGGGGTATATTAGCTAAGCGCCACTAGCTTGGCGCTTACGCGGCTATCTCGCTTGGCGGCTTTAATTAATATGGGTCGATCACGTGAATTGCGGGGAAAATGTGGGGAAAATGTGGGGCGTGGCGTTCCGGACCATTCCCAATTTGCTGAGAAAAGGCGGTAGGCATGGGAATGGTTTGACAGCGGCCATAGTTATACCTATCTAGTGTCGGTAGGTAGATAGGCCGTCGTTCCTGAATTAAAAAACCATTGGCGAGTCTATCGTTTCGCAGACAGTTGCGGGCGAATCAGACCGGCGGGCGCCTGTTAAAAGTAGATGTGCGTCCCGGGATCTACCTACCAAGGCACTTCGTATAGGTACCCGTATCCTATTTCGTACTAACGTGTTAGTTAGCCGGCGGGCTTTGACGACCTCAACGTCCACGATAACTATTTTCAGCATCAAATGAGTGGACATCTGTTAGGAGATCTCTGCTGGATGGGGCGGAACAGCGGGCGGCCTACCAGGGCTAGCACGTATTTGGTACGTCCGTACGAAGTACGTACAGTAACACCCTATAATTGTGGCTTACCATGTTGCTCGGCCATCGTGTCTCTCAAACCGGAGAGCAGGGCATCGGCCCCTTGCAATTTGCAGTCTGGCCTTGACGTTGGTGGCCGAGCAGTGGGTATGTGCACTACGGCATGCATTTTAGGTAACGAAGTCGGAAGGTCTTCCTCGATTTCCAAGTGCATGGTACCGGTAGACTGTAGGTACCTACCCTAGGTATTATCTCGCAGATCTGTTCTATGTAACTCACACTACCCACTATGCATACGACCCGTGTAGCAGCGTGCAGTGCACCAGTATTGCTGTTCAGAATCACCACATTGCAGGATCCCTTGAATCCTCCAACACCTTCGTAGATGCTTCCTGGTAAGTACTAGTGTAATCTACCTAAGTGGTAGAGAGAACTTAAGTAGGTACTTCGTACCTATGCTGCTACACCCATGAATTGATTGGGCAGACAGTGTGGTTTAACTGAATTGATCAATTCATCTGTCTGTTCGGTGGTGATCTCGGCCGAGCTATTCTCTTCTTAGGGCCGCCTTTCCGACTGCTTGTCGCCGGGCCTGGCCTGTTCTATGAAAAGTCCTACATATGGAGTACTGTAGGTAGGTACATAAGTTTGCGCTGCGCCTCATCTACGCAGTTGATACCTAGGTACCGTAGCACGCATCACATTACCTACGTCAATACCTACCTCTGCGCCTTGCAAACCGCAATGCCTACGGCGCCGTCTTCCCTGCAGCGGAATATCTACACTATCTAGGACGGGCCAAGCAAGATCCTTCAATTTCCCCAATCGCATCGGGGCTCCACTTCGACGCCGTTGTTCCTCCCCGCCCTGACCCACTCGTTCCTGCATTAATCACGGACCCGTAACCACTTAGGGCCCGTGCTAGGACGTAAATGACTCAGTCTAGCCTGAAGTGTGCCTATTCCGCAACACCACCACTTGCGTGCATTAGGAAGGCAGGTGATAGGTGCGCAAATGTATCGTGTACGTGATGTTTCCCGTCTATGTACATTTTTAGAATCTGAAACAACCGTACCGCCAATTCCGTGCGTGTTTGCCCTACCACTTGGCCCCCCGCACTGGTCGGCCGCCTGCCAGATTCCAGGGGAATGTGGCGCCCCTCGGGCCTCCTGTCGTATTCGAGACGCACGGTGGCCGAACAGCGCCTTAGAGCGAGGCACGGGTGAGCAAGCAACATGCTAGGTATGATGATGTACACAGGTAAGTACGGAATACCTAGACTTGTGCCCGAGTCACTGCCAGACTACAGCCTAGAGAACCGTAGTGTACTGTAAACTACGGAGGACTGTGCTGTTGAGCTGACAAGGCAGACTCCCGAGGTCCTCTCTCTCTCTCCGTCGTCTCACCTCAGCTGGCCGCCGTCCATTCTTGTTTATTCCCTAACATTGCCTTTTTTTCTCCTCTTCTTTTCTCCTCTCATCACTCACTTGACGGTCATTCTCAATTCCGCCTATCGCCACATTCCTTACTTACTGACTACAAGTCATTTAGTCGCTCTTTTCTCCCAACTGGGTTGGTGTTACTGTCCTTCGATTTCATTGAAGCCGCTTCTTTGCATTCTAGGTCTCGCTGGGTTCTCACAACAACTCTTTTGGCCGTCCCGTTGTTATACCGTAACAAAGCCCATTGTTGCTATTATTTCAAAATGCGCTCTGCCGCTGTCTTTGCTTCCATCCTGGCTTTGGCCGCCTCGGCTTCTGCACAGGGAGCCACTCCGGGTTATGCGGTCATGAACGCCCCTACGCAAGGCACTGTCGTAGACTCCGGCAAGCCCTTCACTATCCAATGGACCGCCGGTCAATTCAGCGGTCCTGCCACCATCTCCCTCATGGGCGGCAAAAGTCCAACTACCCTCATGATCATCAACGCTATCGCTTGTAAGTTAAGCCGAGTACTCCATCGGATCCCCGTCAAGTAACCGATCGCTAACGAAAAGCCTGTAGCCGGCGTCGATGTCAAGCAGGGATCTTATGATTGGGCCGTTGACTGCTCGCTCGGCGACCAGATGACCTACGGTCTCAAGATCGCCGATGATGCCACCAATGGTGCCACTTTCCAGTATTCTTTCCCCTTCCAGATCAAGGGCCCCTCGGTAAGCGAATATTTCTGACATATTTCGCATCTTTGCGGCCGGCCAAAGGGCAGGCCGGCCTTGGATCCGTAATAAACTCATGTTGACGTCGAATACCGTAGTGCAATAGCGACCTCTTAACGAGTAGCAGCGCCAGCGCTAGCCCCACCTCGAGTGCCAGCGCCAGCATCACCTCCAGCTCCAGCTCTGCCTCCAGCACCAGCTCCATCATCAGCACCAGCACCAGCACCAGCACCAGCACCAGCACCAGCACCAGCACCAGCTCAAGCTCAAGCTCCAGCATCAGCACCAGTGCATCGCATAGCAGCAGCCTCTCAATACCAACCAAGAGCGCTACATGGTCCAGCTGGCCATCGAACTCGACCATGACCACCAGCACCAGCATCAAGTCGACTACGGCCCCGAGCCATACGTCCACCCTACTCAGCACCAGCGGTCCGGTTGTCACCGTTACTCAGGATGCCACCGCGACCCAGGGTTCCGGCGGCGCCCCTACTGGCTCAGGGGCTATCATCTCGGCCCAACCCACCGGAGGTGCTGTCCGGACCGGTGCTGGCCTCGCGCTCGGTCTCCTAGCCGCTGCTTTTGCTCTGTAACCTATTTTGCGGTAATGTGTCTCCTCTAGAGGAGTTTGAAGGAAATAAAAGGTTCTGTTTAATATTTTGCTTGTGGAATAATGCCAGCACTCGGTTTTGAGAAGCAGGTTGGGTACGCCGGTATTGAAATGAGATTCGGTATAACATGACGCCTCAGCAGTTTGTATGCAGGATGATACCTAACGGATAAGGATCATGACGATGGAAGGCCCCTACTGTAAGAAATTGAGATATATATGCTGCGTCTTGGCGCGCGATCTGCGCTCCTGTATTGTATAATTGATTGAATGGCCGTTTTTCTGGCACGTTTTGCCATAACCTCTCATTGGACTCGTCTTGTTATTCGCAACACAGGTCTTTCGCAACAGGTGATAAGTCCTGTCGTGTTCTCGTCAAAACAAGGCCGGGAAGGAGAGCCTTTATAGCTTTTGTGTGAGGAGAGATGTGCCCCTTGGCGGTGAGTCGAAAAGGGTAGATAGTGTAGGTACTTATGTACGTGGCGTCCGTGCAGCTTTGGACTTGACTAGATAGGGCTTGTATTCATAACACTACGCATGAATAGACAAATTGATTTCAAGGTGGAATACGACAGTGTAAATGGACAGATGAATTGCATCTTGGTAGGTAGGTAGTTTTACGAGCCCCTTGGTGCTGCGTTTGGCAGAGAGTCGGTACCTTCGCAGGAAGCAAGTGAAGTTAGGCATGAACACGTGCGCCGACACACCACAGGCCGCAATTATGTAAGTGCATTTGCAGATGGCCGGGGTACCTAATCCCCATCGCGCTGAAGACCTGCAAATCACTACTATTTTCAGTCCTGATCTGACATCAGAAAGCATGTGTTTGTTCGTACTCTGCGGTGTACCTATAAACTAAACGGTGGAGAAACGATATGTTAAGGGCCGGCCCGTCTGCGGCACGGCTTTTGCATGTGCCTAGTTTAGCGACTATCACGACGCTTGCAATAGGTAGGTAATCATGGGGTATTCTAGCTTTACCTGCGAGATCGGCATGAGATTCCCGCTGGTGGTCGGCTACGCTTCATTTGCAGTGGAATCGCATGTATACTTGGAGTTGGATGTATTTGGGGATTGATGTAGGTATGTATTCGGTTGGCGGAGGCACAGGAAAAATCAACTGCACTGTGGTCTCCCAGGTTGATTAGATCTCGCTACTCTGCGCAACTCCTGAGTCGATGCCCGCCATAGTTGTTTACCTAGATATTAGATAGTATCGACTCCTAAATGTTGCCGTGGTTTCCAAGAGTGACTTTCGGTGATCGGAATGTGCGGTTGTTTGCATTCCAGTCGATTGGGGTTTTCGGTTGCCCCGTTGATTGAGGTGGATGATCACTGATTTGTTGCAATTATCGTCTACCATACTACCTATGTAATGTAGAGGCGACCTCACTGGCCCCAGATTTAACACAAGTATGGCAATCGAACTAGACAGTAAGACCAGGACATAGGCAATCCAGACTCATCAGGGTCACCAGCATTGCCATGATTGTCACCATCACTAGCAGATAAGAGCGGCGCATTTGACTGATTGTAAGGACTCCCGCTTGGGGGGCCGTCTCCGGCACGTTGTTCGACATTTCGACATGATGCGTAGGGGAGACAGCACCCTGTAGACAGCGAGAAGCGCGGGTTGTTGGAGTCTTGAAGATTGAATGGATCTTGAAGGGCGTCCCTTCAAGGGACTGACCAGCGTCAAAGGTGTGCTAAAACCAGGATTCCCTGCGTTTCAAGACCATAACACTCTTGTTTGAGAGCTAAGGAACCAGCCCTAGGTCATGCACCAATTACCTAGAAGATCTATTGATGGAGCGAATTGGCGGTTGTGACCTGACGTCGCCGGGTCGAGGTAAAAGAATACCTATTAGAGATTGGTGAGGCGACTCAGGCTAGAAGTTTAAGAGATGGTTCCGCAACTGGCTACATAGATTGCCAAACACCACTGCGTCAGCATAGGTAGGTACCTATGGATAGGTGCCTTTGAAACTGACACCTCCACAGGTTATGCCCCCATGGAAGCTACCCTCGACTCCCGAGTCGTTGCCACGGTAGCTAGTCTACTCGGGAAAGCCAAAGTATGCCGGCAATTAACTCGGAAATAAAACTAGTCCAACTCCCACGCAGTACCCTTGCGACGACGGACTGTAGAATACCTACTCTACACTACCGTACCTAGGTACATGCTATTACGGTCTGTACATACTGACTAGTTAGTTACGGTGATGATGTAAAGATGAAGGAAGTTATACTGAACTGCGCAAGTTATCTTTCCTGCGACTCGGCATGCCATGATGCGGCATGCCTGGGTAGGGATAGGTGCCTACTTCATACTGGTTCATACTTTTGTTCTGTATCAACTTCAAATCAAGGGAAGATGGGTCCAAAGTCAGAGTTGAGCCACAATTCCTTCTTTTGGGACGAATATGTTGTACGGACGTAATCAGGGACTGCCGGTTCCTGCATAGGGAGGCCCCGGAGACTGTAGGTAACTATCTACTTCGTACCTGCCTAGCACTAATGTGAGTGGTTCGGAAATCGGTTCGGTACTCGGGCCGTACGCTAGGTGTCCAGCCACGTGCCGGGCCGGGTCACAACGTTACCAGGTAATGTGCCGAACAGGTTACTTACATGTACGTAAGGTAGCCTGTAGGCCATCGGTATCGCCCGCCGGGCCTAAACTCGGGCGTCAACACGGCAGCATCGGCGGCTGAGACAAGGTAACTAGTGGCATATTCCGACGTGCATTGCCATGTGCCTAACGGTGTGGGTGTTTACCCAGACCGGGCAATTTAAAGTACGCGTCTCTATATCTCGCCATTCGATATTCTGCATCACATATTCGTGCCGTGCAATGTTTTCTTCTTGGCTCGTCTTCAATTGGAGTCGTCGGGTATAACAGAAGCCAGTGCCTGGTGTCGTGGCATATATAGCGTAGTACCAATGGAGGGTACTACGGTTAACCTTTTACCCTCCGTCACAGTTATGAGCCCGGTTCGCTCAGTGGTTAAAGACGACGATTCGAAAACCACCGCTCCGCTGCTCTAGCTAGCTACAACCCAACGGCCTTTGCCATTGGCCTACGCTACCATTCAGCCCCAGAGCTAGACTAGATCTAGCAGTAAGGCATTTCTTCGCCCAAGCCACTACGACAGAGACCACCAGTTCGATTCGACAAAGTGTCGAAAATTTCAGCAGATTCGCAAGATTAGTCAGAAACACAGCCCCAAAGAGAGCGCATGTGTAGTACTACAGACGAACGCCATATATGAGCCCGGAAAAACAGAGTCCAGCCAAGTCGTAGGAGTCCTCCTTAGCTGAGGGGGTGTGTCGTGGCATATATAGCGTAGTACCAATGGAGGGTACTACGGTTAACCTTTTACCCTCCGTCACACCTGGAGCACATCGGACCTGAGCGGTTGTTTCGGGCTACCTGCGACCGTATTTACCAAGACCTTGCCGTCGATGCCGAGCCGCACACCGCTGCAAAGACCAACGCCTTTTTTACGTTGCCTCCATAATGTGTGTCTGTCGCTTGTGCTGTGAGTTTCTGGGCATCGTCGCCGATGACAATTTCTCGCATTCAACCGCTGACGTGTGTTAATTAACTGTTAGTAGGTACGAGGTAGGTACATACCCAGATGAATCAAGAACTCGCGGCGTTATGATCGTGTGTTTGTTTGGGTTTGCGCCAGCCGTCATTGTCGAACGCTCAGGTCGCCGGTGACGCCCTGCTCCGAGTTCTGATTCCAGTTGGTGATGTTCGGGTCAGGCTGTGTACCTATCTACGTGGGTTACTATTAGACCGCCTGCACTGGACTCAAACCGCGTCTTGTCTGGTGCTTATCTATTTCCAGGTACAGCGCCGGACTTACCTACCTAGGTAAATTCTTCAATTGAGCGCTGCGGTGAGGACGGCTCTCGGGAATGCCCCACTGACGGCCCATGATCCGGGAAACTCTAAATCCCGAAGAGGAGCATTCCCGGTAATAGGGGTAGGTAGAACTCACCGTACGGCGTAGACTGCCTACCTAGCACCAGTTAGGAATGACTAAGTCGAAATTCAATTCAAGCGTGTCCCCCGTAGGTGTGAGGCCGTACGTGTTATATGAAAATTGAATCCGTGAATCGTATATTAAGTGAAGGACGATCAATATAAGATACCCAATTAATGACTTTGCGTATGCGGTATGACAGGTCATGCAGATTTTGATCACCATCCTTCTACGCAATGATGATGATGGGCATGAATACAGACCGAAAAGCCGTACAACCCGGTCGGTGTATGGGCGCGGGTAGGCTGTCGGCCTGGGTCCAAGACACCGGTTCTGTGGAAACCAATCTACCGGAATCTACAGCCCCCCGGCTGTCCATTTGCCACTGGGCAGGAGCCGCGTTGTTATCGGCGTTCGAGCCAAGTCAAAGTTCGGGCCAAAGCCTGGTTCAGGACCTTTTTTGGCTTTGATTATCTTTTTTTCACTGTCCACAATGACAGCGGTTCTCGGCCCATGACCGTGTGGTCCCGGGCACTTTTTCTTTGCCGTGGTCATACCTAGTCAAGATGTGTGCGCTCTTTATAAGGTTACCGGTACGGACGTACTAAACAGATAAATAGACTTCATTTTCATTCTCGTGTCCTAGCTTTCACATACCTACTAATAATACCATCACCGTCTCATATGAGCATTGAACACCATATCCGCGCTTGGCGGTCGCCCTGAGATCCAACTATAGCGTTCCGAGAATGTCAGACTCTATACTGTCAACGCCGTCTTCCAAGTCGGGAACTCAGACACCGACTGATCAAGGAAAACCCGAAACAAGCGAACCACCAAGTAATCGTCCTTGGCCGGAGACTCGTTCATTCACTTTGCGAGCATGGAGACACATGACGGAAAGTGTCCGTATTTGTGGCTTCGTCGAGCTGGAGCTTCTTCTTTTGACCTTGTAAGCAGATCCCGCTATGATTGAGCCGAGCTGTCGGCCCCAGCATTGTAGTTTGCCAGGCCGTGTCGTCATGCCCTCAACTTATCGAATAAAGCTCTGCCTCGAGATGCTGACGATCCACTGCTTATAGTTGCACCGGCATTCAGGACGCCATCTCATTCCCTGATTATCGCTGCTTCGCATCCAACCAGACCGGAAACACCGTCTTCCTGCTCGTTGGCGCCGTCGTACCCTCGCTTAATGGCAACGGCTTCTACATGCCGAATATAGGGGCCTCGCTGGGGTTCTTCCTCCTTGGCTGTTGGGTGACCGGCCAGCTCAGCCATATTGTCGGGCCCCGTATGAGATTGTGGCTCGTGTGCTGCAATCTGGTCCAGTCGATCCTGGTCCTCACGGCGGGAGCGTTACAGTTTATGTATGGGGTCCAGCCCAATGGGCCAATGGCGGTTACAATCATCGCGCTCCTCGCTTTCGCTTCGGGCAGCCAAGTCGTCCAAGCCCGCTCCATGAAAATGACGGAGATCACTACTGCCATGGCAACAGCGGCGTGGCTCGACGTGATGATGGACCCCAAACTTTTCCACCGGAACAACCGACCTCGGACGAGACGTGTACTGTTTCTGCTGGCGCTGGCGACTGGTTCCGTCCTCGGCGCTGGTATCTACCGCGTCGCGGGTTCTGCCGTGGCCGTATTTGTATCGGCGGGTGGAAAGCTTGCCGTAACCATCATGTATCTGTTCAATGGCGCAGAGAAGCCAAGCAGGACGGATGGTACTCGTGCTAGTTGTTAGCAGGCCTCGCTACTAGGCGGGCGACTTATGACTTATGATATTCCCATTAGATTAGCGGCATTCACCAGAAAGGCATGGGGTTTTATAATAATATTAGCGGCATTAGAATTAGTCTCTCACATACCAACTGAACAATTCATGTTATGAGCACCAAGAGCCGCTATACACTAGGTACTTACCTAGTATCTGCACGTGTATACTATAGGAGAATTTGGAAACTCGGGATTCAGGACTGTAAGCCTATGACTGCCGTGGTACAGAGAGGCAGACAGGGCTACAGGCATGGGACGCGCGTGGCGGTGTATGCTCGTAGCAAGATGTGTCTGTATTCTCTGATGGATGATGATCTCTAGGAGAGAGGATCGTAGAGACCGCCAACTGTTAACGTGGTGCTCTGCCGGCCTTTCTGGGATCAAGCTGCGGACGCTATTTTCGAAGAAGTCACCCGGAATGCCCAAGCAAACAGAATCTTCGATGCCGAAATTTATGCGGTCGATATATTCGTCTTGCGGCGAGCCCCACGTAACGTAGTCGTAGCTTACATAGACCAAGACGCCAGGCCAGAGACTCACGTCCCATTTTCTCATAGATCTCTGCATTTGCGCCGTATATAATGCAAGCTTCAGGCCGTTGTTTTCTACTAGCGACTGAGTTGGCATCCGCAACGCTGCTGGGGCCGAGTGCAAGACGACGGAATGGTATGCTTTCGAGTAGGCGCCACTGGATACACCCTCGCTTCTGTCTAGACGGGGCTCGTCGCCAGCTCCTAGCTCATAAGCAAGGCCGTGAACTGAAAAGCCACAGGCGGGCACGATGTTTGCATAGCCTCTTTGGTTGATCTGCCAACGATAATCTGGTAAAATAGCGCGTCCGACGTAGTGGCTGTTGGGACACCTAAGAGCCATCTGCCTTAGCCAGAGATTACTGCCAAAGGCGAAGTAGAGTTGCCTCGGTGGCACTGAGAGTTCCTTCGGACTTGACATTCTGCAAATTGATTGAGATTCTGGTGTACTTCGTAGTCGGTGTGCCTAGGCTGGGGTAGTGAGGAAGACGATGGGATGGTAGTGGGAAACAGATATTTATTGGCTTATGAAATTTGCGGCCCAAACACTAATACGTGTAAAACCAAGCTGAAAGCACAGCATTTCAGGGTTCATCCTCTCAAAGCCAAGGTGAGATGCTTTCATTTTGGCTTGAACACTGGAAACGTGGACCTAACAAATCCCAGCGAACAAGGGGCAAACCCGCGTTCTCCGTTGTTGGTCCCGGCAACGAATTCGTTCTCGCCGACTACCTACCTTTCACTGTCATCGATCTTTGGATCTGGGGCTTCAAAGTAGCCTGCGACTCATTCTTGATGGTTTAATCGCATGAATTCGGGTCTCGAATTTTCTTCTAAATTGGATGAGGCACCTTTCCCTCGGTGAGATGAGCTGAACGGGCCGTGAAAGCGTAGGTGGATTGTGCTCTGGGCCAGGTACTACGTCGGCTACGTTCTCATTCCTGAGCAAGTTGAGGCTTGAATACGCTGATCGCCTCGGCTTCGAGACAAAGCTGGTGCCGATGGCTGTGTTGTTGTTGACGATGGGGACACGCTAATAACCTATCTACGATTCATCGGTTCCCGGGCAACGGACCAACCGTTGATATACCTAAAATACGTAGTACACTAGTGTAAAGTGTGCACTTTTTATAAGCAGATTGATTAGCCTATTACGGAAAACCCTAGCCTAATGGAGTGCATCTCTTACCGTACCTAGGTAGTGTACTCAGCCAAATTCTGTATGACTAACGCTGAAATTGTAGCTATGTACCTGACGGTGTGGAAATAGGCGAGTTTACACGGTCTCGATGCACGTCGTAGGGCGTTTAGCGGCTATGGCTCACAACAGGGCTAGCTAAGTTTCAGTTGGCCTACCTCGCACAATACCGAAAATACAGTTCGAGATGATTTTAACCCACCGTACCCAATGTCTCGGTATTGCCCACAATTTTGGCTGCAGTTAGCAATAGGTAGCAATGTTCCCGATATTATAGGCCGTCGGATCCATTCTTATAGTGCATTACTACCTACCTATTGCAGGGCTGCCTCGCATGTACAGAATGTAGGTACGCCGTGTATACAGCGCATAACTCGTGATGTACATAATGTACTGCATACCTTGTTTACCTGCCAACCTGCTAGCGCAGAAGTGGTACCGGCTACGTTCCAGCAGCGCCCGGTCCGGCGGAATGGGCGGGTGGTGGTACCTTTACTAACTCGGTCACTCTACACGTCTTCAGCGCGTCCACCCGCAAATCCACAACCACCACCACCACCACCAACCGCTTGCAAACCCATGCCTCTTGGATCCCAAGTCAACTCACATGGAGGTGATTGGGACCAAGGTTCCGAGACGTCTTCATGACTCGAAACAACTTTAGTGATCAACTGTCTTGGCTGTTGGCTGAGATCAACCTGACCGCACCACGCGCGCCTTCATTACCGCCGGTACACGAGCCGACCTCTACGACCGCCTCCTCCCCCGCCGACGAGACCGTATTCTTCACGCCCACCGGCGGTCTCTCGCCAGAAACGGGTCCAAACCATTCCTCTGCTGCTGGATTGTATCCCGTTTTGCCCAAGGAACCGAGTAATCCGTCCGCCTCGGCCAATGGGGCAACCGTGTCCAGCGCTCTCCAACCGCCGGAGGTTCGTGAAGAGAAGGCAGTAGCTAAGAACATGAGTCGCCTCACATCCAAGCCGAACCCAAGAAAACCGAGTCTTATCCTTCGCCAGGAACAACTTATTTCGCCAGCCTCAACAACAACAACTGGTGCCTCGCTCTCAAATGACTATGCTGCGTTTCTGGCCAGGAACTCGGCTAAGAAGCGAACAGCAGCCCAAAATGCCCCTTTTGAATCCCGTTCCCAAAATGTATTTCCTACGCCGGGGCCCACCAACCCGTCAGGACGGCCTATTGACACCATTGACTTGACTGGGGCCAGCGGCAGCGGACGGACAACGTCGAATTCCACGGCATTCGGGAGTGATACTCGCCTATGGAGAGAGGATTTTGCTTCTCGGCCAGGACCCGTGACTCCTAGTGAGGACTCAGTCGTGTTCGGGAGTAATCAGATGGTTTGGCGTGAGGATTATGCTAGCCGACCTGGCCCTAGCTCTCCTGATGACGAATCGGTCGTATTCGGCAGCGATGTTATGGTGTGGGAGGAAGCAGCTGCATGGCGCCCGGAGCCGCTGTCTGCTAAGCGTGGGAAGAAGCGGAAAAGTGATCAGATCAGCCAGCCGCCTCCAACCACAACTACGGATGATTTCCCTGATATTATGGACTTGCTCACCGATGATGAAATCCCATCTACCCCGGTGAAGCGTTCTCCGACGAAGTCGCCAGTT
This sequence comes from Xylariaceae sp. X802, assembly GCA_028637635.1. Lineage (NCBI taxonomy): Eukaryota > Fungi > Ascomycota > Sordariomycetes > Xylariales > Xylariaceae > Xylariaceae sp. X802. The sequence goes on along the minus strand of JAJFDH010000071.1, from coordinate 74,753 downwards.
AGAAGCAAGGTCAAGACCAGTCCAAGCAAACCACTCTCTACACTAACTGCAATAAATACCCCCTCGAAGCCTAGAACAAATCTTGCTTGTGATATGCCGTCCGTCAAACCTCACCGAATCCAACTATCCCCCGTTAAAAGTCCAGCGAAAGGCTTCACATCAGACAATGTGAAGCTCCCCAAGACGAATTTGGCCAGCTTGATTTCAGATTCCGTATCGGTATCTGGAAGCGACACGGAGCATATCTCGAAGCCTGCAGCAAAACAACGGCGTATGAAAACTGACGAGCGGGTCATACAGGATTCAGATGATGAACCGACCACTCCACTAATGCACAAGGAGCCTAGAAACTCCATTCCGCGACTTGAAAGTCCTATTAAGCGGATTGGTGGATCCCAGCGAATTGATGGTTCACAACAAATTGGAGGCTCACAGCAAATTGGCGGTTCCCAACACGAACATTATAATGACATTCAAAGAACTCCTTCGGGGACGCGAGCACCCATCTCGAGTCAGGGCGTAGCCGTGGCTCGTTCGGCTAGGAAACCGGATCTGTATAGGCAACCCCAAAACAAGCAGACAAGACTTCCTGACGACGCCGACACCGATGTAATCGTAGACGCCGGTTCCAATAGTCAAGCGGATGCTGAATACAGCGATGAGACCCAAACAGCAATGCTGCAATTATTCCTTCGTCACCCATCAATCATTGAGATGAAGCGAATATCACTGGAAGAGAGTCTGCGCCAGAACAAAGAGAGTTTCAAGAAATCACTCCAGGAAGGCACATTTGGGCCCAGGGACCGTCTGAGACGCGACAAAGAGAAGCTAATGAAACAACAAGCATCTCTAGACACGCTTACCATCGAATATCGCTCCTATGAAGATTTGGTGGCAAAGAAGGATGCTCTTATCGCTCGCATTGCCGAAGCATATGAGCATGACTTGAACACGGAGGATGATGAGACGCATTTGCAAGAGTTGGATGGCCTGCTTAAAACCCGTCAGGAATTATTGAAGGAATGCTTGTTGAATGCTGACATCAAGGATCCTACTCGTTATCATGATCAAGCGGCTCGTGGCCTCCACACACCTCGGCCTGAGCCTGTTGTGAAAGCCACTCAAACCGTCGCCGTCCAGCCCACAGTATCTTTAAGCTTGTCTCGGGAGTCTAGTCAAATTCCAGGTGTTGAAAGTGCACAGGTTATAATGCAGACTCAGGTCCCAGCGCTGCTCGATACCCACCCACCGGCCATCGACTCTTTTTCGAGTGAGGCGCATAACTCGCGGGGGAAAGTTCATACTTTTGCTTCGCTGTCACCTCAGCGTGCAGTTCGAAGCGCACACCATTCCTCTGCGGGCGGCGCAAGAGGGCCCGAGGTCACGATTTCAGCCCCATATCAAGAATCTGATGCCATGAATTACGAAGGCGAGGATCTTATTGACGCCCATGACCATTTCCATTTGTCTAGTCGAAATTTGCCAAAGACAACGAGGGGAGCACCTCAACAAAATTCTACAAGGGGTCATAAGAGCCCAAGAGATGGACTAGCCCATCAGAGGGAAGGATATGAAAGTGATTACAGCGATGATATTGATATTTCAGAGCTTGCCCAGGCGATCGAACGCCCTCAGTCATTTTCAGAGACTAGGCCCTCAAGGTCCATACGAACTGTACTTACCGAGACTTCGGGCAACTCGGGATTACACAAGGGAAAAGCTGCTGTTAAGAAGAAACAGAGCTCAACGAGCGCTCCGATCTCGCCTGAACAGAAAAACTTCCCTTGGTACAAGGATGTCAGGCGAGCACTCAAGGATCGATTTAGGATGAGTGGTTTCAGACACAATCAACTAGCAGCGATCAATGCCACGCTTGCTGGGAAAGATGCCTTCATATTGATGCCTACTGGAGGCGGAAAATCGCTTTGTTATCAGCTGCCGGCTGTAGTTACCAGCGGAAAAACTAGCGGTATTACCGTCGTTGTGTCTCCCCTTCTTAGCTTGATGCATGACCAAGTTGAACATCTCAAAGCGCTCAATATTGCCGCAAAAGCTTTCAATGGGGACACCCCGCCTGGCGATAAGAGGGCGATTTTGCGTGTATTGGAAGAACAATACCCAGAACACCACTTTCAACTTCTTTATGTCACGCCTGAAATGATAACTAAGAGCACAGCTTTTATGAATGGCCTTGTCTGCCTTTATGACAACAAGAAGCTTGCCCGTCTCGTTATCGATGAAGCGCATTGCGTGAGTCAATGGGGCCACGATTTTCGACCAGACTACAAGCTGCTGGGCAACTTTCGAGAACGGTTCCCTGGAGTTCCCCTTATGGCACTGACGGCGACCGCAACACAAAACGTTATTATGGATGTAAAGCACAACCTAGGCATTGAAAACTGTGAACAGTTTTCGCAAAGTTTCAACCGGCCCAACCTATATTACGAAGTTCGACGAAAGGAGAAGGATAATACTGCAACTATTGCTGACCTAATCAACTCGAAATACCCTGGGAAGACTGGTATTGTCTATACTCTCTCAAGGAAGTCGGCGGAGACTATTGCGCAAAAACTACGAGAACAAGGGATTGCCTCTCATCATTATCACGCTAGCGTAGATGCGAAAGAAAAAGTACGGATACAGCGTGATTGGCAACATGGAAAGATCAAAGTCGTCGTTGCTACAATTGCTTTCGGAATGGGCATCGACAAGCCAGACGTACGCTTTGTTATCCATCAATCTGTCCCGAAAAGTCTCGAAGGGTACTACCAGGAAACCGGGCGTGCGGGCCGTGACGGAGAGGCATCCGAATGCTATCTTTATTTTAGCTATGGAGATGTCACTCAACTTCGGAAATTGATTGCCGACGGGGACGGCAACGAGGCGCAGAAGGAGCGGCAAAGGAATATGCTTGGGACCGTTATAGCTTTCTGCGATAACCAAAGCGATTGTCGTCGAGTTGAAATTCTCCGCTACTTCGGCGAAACGTTTAGCAAAGCCCAATGCAACGCCACTTGCGATAACTGCAAGTCAAAGGATCAATTCGAACAGAAGAATTTCACAGAGTACGCACTTGGTGTACTCGAAATTGTGCAATCAGAAGGAAGGGTTACACTGGCACAATGCACTGACTATCTTATTGCCAAAAAGAAGAAATCCGACTTCGATCAGGCAGTGTGGGAATATCATGGTATGGCCAGGAACACACCTAAGCATGAAATTCACCGCATTGTCGACCGACTGCTTGCCCAGGAAGCATTAAGAGAGGAGAACGTATTCAAGACGGCGATGAGGATGGCAGTCCAATACTATAGAGTAAGCAAATCTCTCAATGAACAGAACGATTGATTTGAATTAACAAAAAGTCTAAGATTGGGCGAATGGCACCTGCTTTTTTGGCCAATGGTCGTCAACTCTGGTTGACTACTCGCGTCAAGAGCGGCGGTAGTCTTACTGATGTCTCAAAAGTTGCAAGGCGGTTGGATACACCGGCAGGCCCAGCGACTAGAAAGGAACATGCGGGGCAATTCACTTCTACACTTGTATCGTCACCGACCCGGAAATCAAGTAGCAAACGAAAGGGCAAGGCTGTGGCAAATTATGACGAAGATAGTGATGAAGATTTCGGCTCGCACAGCAATGGATATGCGCGAGATGGTTTCGTGGTTGGAGACGATGAAAATTCAGACAATGATTTCGAAACGATGCGGACTCCTATAACCAGGCGTCGGAAAGCGAACTCATCTGGACTACCTATATCGCGGGATACTCGTCTACGCGAGGAAGGCCTCACGGATATCCAAAAGGACATCCTCGAAAGCTTCTTCGACGACGCGACTAGACTGGAAGAGAGGGTCAGGGCTTCAAGCGGAAGGAGGGCGCCGCTCTTTTCCCAAATTCAACTGCGCGAGATGGGCTTGCGATGGACCGTTACGTTGGACCAAATGCGGCGGATCCCCGGCATCGATGGAGGCGCAGTGGACCGGCATGGCGACAAGCTTCTCCCTCTCATCCAACGGTATCATCGCCAATACCAAGAAATTATGGGCTTGCCACCAGAGCCGCGATCTACACCTTACCTGGGCGAAATCGTGGACTTGGTAAGCACGGACGACGACGAGGAAGAAGAAGAACAGACGGAAGCCGTCGAGGACATTGAGGACGACAATAGCGACTATGGTGATGATTATGACGAAGGCGGTAAAACCTCAGGCTACTTTGAACCCCCCCGCGCGGAAACGTCGTTTAGAGGAAACACGAACCGAGGATATCAGTACCGTCAGCAGCAGAGCACCTCCTCTTCCAAACCCCGAGAGCGGCGGACTTCAGGTGACAGCACCACAACACGAGGGAATAGTAGCCGGCGTGGTGGCAAGAGACAGTATACATCCAGGCGGTCCTCGGGCGGTAAGTTCGCTGGCATCAGAAAGAAAGGCGCCTCGACCAAGAAGAGCGCCACAGGCGGCCATTCTTCCCGGAACTCGATAGCTTCGGCGTGGGGCGGAGCGGGAAACACAAAGAGTCAGGGCGGCAGAGCTCAAGGCGTTGGGTTCGATGGAATTGGGCTTATGGATCATTAGCGTCCCAACCATTGCTTCAAAGATTCCCAAACATGGAGGTTGCGGAGCAGGATCCGATCTCCTGGTAGAGTATAAACTGCGTGAGCGTGCGAGCGAGTGATGAGCCGGCGTTCACCTGTTGCGATTTTCTTGTCTTCTTCGGCGTTTTTGTATGGCGTGGCAGGACATGGTGTTTCGCGGGTATAAACAAATGTATTGCTTTACGGCATGTGGTGTGCGTCTATCCTACCCTACGTACCCTACTACGTTACTTCGGTCACTCTAGGTATGTTGCGAATGCTATAGAGCCCCCTTTGCATGTTTTGTATTGGTGGGCTTGCTACTCGCCCCTTTTTGATCGTGAGTATGCAACGCGGAGCAAGCAATATGTACAAATCGAAAACACAATTCTTGACGCCTTCCTACCCTCCTAGTTATACCACGGCTAGCGCTCGTGACAGATCTTACGGCGAATTACGGGACGATGAAGAGTCGGTTAGCAAAAACCGCATTTCAACGAAGAGAGTCTCGGTGTTTTTCGCACTACGAGGCTACATCCCCTTTCTCCCCTTCCCCAACATGAAGTCGTTGACCCCTCCTTACCCTAATCAACGCAGGCGAGAAGTAAAAAGGAAAAAAAGAGAATAGAAGGAAAAAGAATAAGAAGGGGTTGCGAGTCATGGTTTCAGTTTCGTCAACTGGCTGACGCACGGATCTATCTACATATACACAATTTTTGGACCCTCGGGAATCACTTGCCCCGTCTGTTCCGGCACGCAACTTTCCCTGATCACTCTCGTAAAAGGAAAGAAAAAACAAGTTTGCTCGTTGATCAAGTGCTGTAGAGGTATCTTTGACGGAATATGGATCGTATCTGTTCCCCTGGAAAAGAAAGAGTAAACACACGAACGCCTCGGCCACCTTTCCCCACCGAGGTACGCCTATGCTGGATGCTCCCAGTTTCTCTGCTTAGTCTTGGAAAAAATAGGAACGAGTATGGAGAGGACCGAATATGAGGGCACTAGTACAGAAAACACGGGTGTATGATGAGTCAGCCTACTGTGGCCGGCGACCCTATCACGGCGGCACGAGGCCTGGATTACGTTTGCGCTATTGATGGCAAATTGAGGGACCCAGGACCGGCTGGCAAGCCGATGACACAGAATAGAAGATGAGATAAGTGCAGCGCATCTCACGGCAGTGTACACTATTGGGCCTACGAGCTCAATATCGCCAGCGGGGCCTCATAGGATCCGCTCCGCCGCTCTTGTGGGAGCCTGCTGCACTGACGCGTCCGCTAGAAGACGCATCATTGGTCTTGGGTACCGGGAGTAAGCTCGTACGTCTCGACGTGGCTAGCGAACTAACCGACCTCTGCCTCGCGCCAGCTGTTCCACCGTGGGCTTTGGGTGGCTGTAGTGACGCCCTTCGGTTATCAGAGTCTGTCGAAGGTGTCCTCAATGTCGGCCGTTTGGGCATTAGTAATGTCTCCGGAGCCTGTGGGCCAGGGGAGGCGGCTATCACTCGTTCTCGAAATGAGAGTCGCGAATGAGCGTTATTCGCTTTAGGTGGCAGGTTATCGGGAACAGGAGAGGCAGGCGTTCTCCTTGAAGAAGGGCTTCGCAGGGGTAGTTTGGATTCCTGTGATCTTGGACCATGAGCTGAGACAGACCGTATAGGGGGGGTAGCTGTCTTTGTATATGGGCTCGGTGTAGTGAGACTCAAAGGTTTGAAATTATGCCCAACATCCGAGTCTCGAGCGCTAATATATTGGCTCCAGCGCGGCCTATTGTCCGTCACATTCGGGGTAGGTTTTGGAAGACGACCTCCGAGCGGCGTCGTGGAATCGCCTCGGACCGGCGTTGGCGAGTTAGATAGTGTGGACAGTCTTGATCCCGGAGTTCGCCGTGAAGGAGGAGCGAGCATGGAGCTATACCGCCTAGCTGAAGATGGAGGTACTCCGCTGCTGGTGCTAGTTGAACGGCTTTTGCTTGTAGCCATAGGGGTGACAGGTTCGAGTCCAAGGCTGGACATGACAACTGACGAAGGTGGCGAGCTACCTGGAGTCTCATTCCCACTACCAACAGTTGACCTATCGTTTGACAGTAAGCTAGAGATAGAATCTCGCAGCTGTTGGGAGCGTTTATCTGCCTGGATCTCTTCTAAGATATTGTCCATCTCTTTCATTTTCCGCTTCAAATCTTCCCATCGGGATTGTATCTCCGTATGTAATCGCAAAATCTCGCCGTTTACCGTTAGTCTGTCCTTGACACCTCTATCGATGATGGAAAGGACACGTTCGATGGCCGGTCCATAATGCATTTTCTTAGCTTCGTAGTTTTCGATCTTCTTGCCCATTACGGGGGGGTTAGAGAATTGGAGGCCTTGGTCGACGCTTTCACGAAGTTTCGCCATGCTTCGGTCGACGGATTCAACCAGTTTTTGCGCCTGTCGACCCGCGCCACGGAAGACGAGAACCCATTTATCCTCGCCTAGTTCCTTTCTCAACGAGTCTGCGTCTTTTTCGAGCTTTTTGTAACTCGCTTCCAGGCCCGCCCTTCTCATCTCAAGCTCTTCACAGGCAGTCGGGAAAGCGCCTGATGCTCTTGCCTCAAAAACAGAAAGCCTCATAGGTAAAAAGTCTAATGACGCCCGCAATGGCTGCATGCGAGCAAACAGGGCGAGTAGACTTGAATCATCCTGAGTTAAAGGGGGCATTTCCGGAGAGCCCGGGCTAATGGGAAACACCGGCATGCTGTAGCGATTGTTACGAGCAACAGCAGGCGGCGTCTCTTCAACAATGGTTTCAAGGTCGCCAATATCAACCCCATCTCCGCCTGAAACTGCCATGATGGATTTGTGTCTCCTTTCTTCCATTTCGAAAACAAGTCGGCTAAGATCGTCCATTTCATTTTGGATATCTCCCAGGACCATGTTCCAAAGTTCTTCCCATTCCATGGCTGTCTCGACCTGGCCCTTAGCATTGTTCAGGGTCCTGCGAATCTTGGTCCAATCAACCATGATCAACTCCATTTGCGTGACGGCATTTTGCAGGTCCTCATTAGAAACATTGCCAATATCATGGCGGCCTTGCATCGCCTCAATGGCGGTTACGTAGACGTTGATCAACTGCTCAAACCTAGTGATGGCATTCTCAACCTCTTCGTAGCCCTCCCTGCCGCCAGCCGCAGCCCACTCCACGTCATCCTCGCTGTCAAGACCCTCGATAACTTCGGATGCTTTCGCTATCCAGCTTCTGATCTGCTCCGCCGCGCCGATCAAAGCTTTCGCAGCCGTCTGCGCAGTAGGGATGGCCGCGATTTTGCTAGACAAAAGTTCGGCATCGGGCAATTGCAAAGCAGTCAGCTGGGCAAGCTGATTGGCAAACGAGGCACGGGATATTGTGTAGATGGATCCCGGTCGTTGTAGGCCCAGCGGATTAAAAGATGACGTGAAGCTATGTGAAAATTCGGTCGGCGCGATTTTGTCTGGGAGTGTGTCCTTCGGAAGGGGCGGCGGTGGCGACGGAGATTGGTCATCAATCAGCGGTGCGCGTGTGTCCCGCTTAAAGTGCTCGCGACGGGTGATTAACGGCGTCTTGATGTTATTTCCATTGGGATGGTCCGGTAGAACGTACTTGTTGGTATCCATTTCTAAGGATTGGGTCCGACCGATCTCGGGAAGGGGTTCAGGTTCCGTGCGAGATGGAATTTTCGGCCTTTCGGGCGATGACGTCTTGAAATGGTTGCCCCTTTTGCGAAACGAGTCGCGGCTCGATCTAGACCTCAACAATTGCAGAGGGGCGCCCGCACCCTTCCACGGACGGCCACGCCGCTCGACGACTAGTGCAGCCGAGTGAAGTTGATGATTGAGATCTAAGGATCGTAACTGGTCCTCAGGAAGTCGGCCAACGGGCTCGAGCTGATGCGAGCTGAGTGGTGGGTCGGATGATTCTTTTGCCGTCAAACCAAATCCCAGTGCCTTTAGGCGCGCTGCTAAGCCGGGGCTTGGTTTTCGACGCTGAGAGGCAGAGGGATTAACGGGTGGCGGATTTGATTCTCTATGGATAGAGGCGGCGTTGGTGGTAATTTGAGGATCAGGTCGCTGTGAGGCGACGTGGGGATCGAGCTGTAGCAGGTCTGATGATGTGTCGGAAAAAGTCAAGACGTGCTCTGGCAGATCGACGGCGACATGTTGTCGGGCTAGCGCGGGCGCGAGCGTGGCGGAGCGCGCGGGCGAGTAGGCGGGTAGCGGCGATGGCGAAAGCGATGGCGACGACGACGTAGGCGATGACAACGGCAACCCGACTCGCGGAGCTTGGAAAGAATGCTGGGGTTCCTGATGGTGCTGATATGGTTGGCGAGGGAGGCGGGAGGGAGAAAGCGAGAGAGGCAATGGAGCCGATGTGGTGGATAGACCTGTCATTTAGCCTACCTATTCGCACCTCTTTTTAGCTATACTTATACCCAATATTTGTAAGGCAAGATGTGTTGTGTTCAATTGGCCAGGCCGAGGCCGCCTTGCAACAGCGCAAACAAACACGGGCACCTCGATCACGACCACCAACCACAGCTGCTACAGCGGGCGGCCGAGCAGCAGCGTGCAATGCTGGAAGTGAGCCAGGGGGGAGTGCGTGTGTTCTCGAGGCTACGACGTAGTGATTGCCGTTTTATCTCGTCAGAGGCAAAAGAAGGGAGACAACATTGTTGCCGGCCAAGTGGACTGGACCCGACTGCCGTGCAAGAGATGTTCAGGGTGAGCGGATGGGAGAAGAGGATCGTCCAAGATGTACGAAGTAGGTACAGCAGGAATGATGGTTGTATGGAGTTGTACTTCGTACTTGCCTGCGGTTGGAGGTAGGGAGTCGGTACTCGGACAGGCCAAGTCGGGGCCTCCAGGACGCTATAGCGGTAGGTAGCCAGCAGAGTGCACAGCAGGGGGTTCAGTGGGCAGCCGGCGGCTAGGGACGCTATCAGTATAGGTAGTGTACTGTAGACAGTAGGTTGGGGCTACAGTGGGTGGCCGGGAGGCCGGCGCATTACATTTATAGGCCGTATCTCCTACCTAACACAGTAGACCGTATACATACCTTGACCCGACCAGGTCTTCACATTCCGCCTGCGTTGTACGGTTTACATCTCCCTTTTCTTTTCTTTTTTCGCTGCACGGCAAGGGAGCGAGTTGCAACAGAGGTGGCAATTGGCCAACACCTTACATAAATGAGACTGAGCTGACTCCATACAAGCAATGTGATTACCCAGGTACTTCGTATCGACTGTGTTGTAGGCTAAAAATGCAGATAGTCACGGTACCATCAGCAATAGGTAATTACCTCCCATACGTACGAAGTACCTAATTTGCACCCGCATTACCATCACGCACCTGGCGGATTGGGTCTTATAAGTATTGGGTTTCCCTGAAAAGAAGATAAATTATCGGGTGTCTTCTGCGGCTTTGTGAATCGAGCTCAACGACGTAAGTTACCTACAAGTATGATGTACGAAGTATACCCTGCTTGATGTGCTAGTCAGCGAGTTCGACACAGGCTATTGCTAAAACTGCGACGCGACGTCACAGGAAACCGAATGTAATCCAATGGAAATAGTTACAACTTACAGTCTGGACAGAAACGACGACACAGCAGATAAAAAAAGAACATCAGTCAACCCCTCTCATAGTACAATCCCTTACTCATTTGGTGACTGGATTACTATGAATACATACCTACCAGTAGCTTACTTCGTGCTTTCAACGTTGGATGGATGGCGTCAAGAGTTGACACGATTTTACACTACCATCCACTCCGTCGTAAGTTCTCCAGACCCTCAATAGGTAGGTACAGTACGCAACACGTTTCTTGTTTCGTGGTATATGAACAAGAGTAGACACGTTACACGGTCAGGAAAACGCGACTGTAATCTATCAAGGGCGAGATGTTGACACTTCCGATACTACAAATAGCGCGGGCAACGGCTCGATGAAACCGTAGTATCGCGTTGCCCCTCGTCTCTCTCTTTCATTGGCTTTGCATCAACTTTGAAAACCCTACCGCGTCTATGGTCGTACCTATTGGGTAGGTAAGCAACCGTAGTGTGCTGATGGTCGTCGCGCAACAGCGCTGTGGGTTTAGCCTAATAAATGTGCCACGTGTGTATAAGTGCCGACTGCGAATGAAAACTGTCATCAAATTTTGTTGCTGGGGCAAAAAGTACCGGTAATTCATTAACGTGTTTGGCCAAGGTTATTATTACACTACTACTTGGCCATCCGGGGACCGGGGCGCAACCGGATGTGTTTGAATACCTAGGTAGGTCAGTCACCAGCGGCCGAGCAATGCGGTAGGTAGTTATGCCGAGGGTAAAGACATTTCCCTCCGAGAGTGCCGCGATTGGTGGCGATTGTCTACTTTTCTTCCACTGTGTTCTACATATAAACGTACAGATTCGTTATTATCAGCCTGAGTAGGTAGTTGTCTACATCTATATATGACCGTACTTGAAGTACTTCGTAGATGTGAATACATATCTACGGACGTACTTTACGCGCCTCGGTTTCCCTGGGTATTTCCAGATCGGCTCACCAATCATCAACGCGGCAGCATCCATCTCGGCTGCAGTGCATATATGCATGTACCTCTTCCGCACATCCGCGGCAAGGAGTACCTCACAATCTGTGAGCCACCAAGTAGGATAGGTAGGTAGGTACATCATACCTACCTCAAGGGCTAATAGGTGCTGGTACGAGTACGAATGTGGTCCACCGGTACGAACGTTACTTCGTACTACGAATAAATTGCAGGTGAATCGCCGATAGGTAGTGTGTTGCAGGCAGTTACACCAGGCACATTAGCGCACAATTGAGAATTCATAATTAACTACCTAGTAGGTAAATAAACTAATAATCACAGAACATCCAAACTCAATGGGGCAATCTGCCCCTTATTGTTTGCCCCATTAGGCATTATGCGATATAAGATACACGCGCCAGCGCTACACTAGCTCGAGAACGGCCTAGATATGTGATTACATAAGTACTTCTATTGACCTTCCAGAGTTCGTTCAATACCTAATCGTTCCCGATTCCCGATCGACCTACAAACCACCCGCACCTCTATTTTGACGCTCGCCGTACGTCCGTACATACATGACACTCACTGCGCTGCCTACCTGCCTACCTATGTAGGCAGGTACCCGGGATCACAAGACTTCGGCGGAATTCTGCTTTTTGGGCCTAGGTAACTCTCGTGCACCGGTTGTCGGTTTCCCGAGATCGTGTTGCTTGCATAATAACGCCCCTGAAGCTTCAAAGTGCTCTCATTCCGGTCCCCATTCCACTGCTTCCAACAAGCACATACACTACATCCGAGGACCGAACCTGCGGAGCAGGCTTCATGCGACTCTCTCTTGGCAATTCTGAATTTCTTGACTCCTACTAGGACTCTAGGTAGATCTTTATACCATCGCATTCTCTACTATATTTCGCGCTTGCTTTAATACCCGTTGATCTTCCAACCCGGCGAATCCGAATAGCAAAACTGTGTGACCTCGGCCTATTCGACTTCCTTTCTCTCACAACTAACTACGCAACATGGAGGCCAAGCACGACGAGCCGCCCACGCTGCGCCGCGACTCACCGTCGCCTGAGTCGACCCCTACGCAGCCGCCTCTTGAGCCAAGATCGCCCATACCACGTTTCTCCACCGGCTCCTCTATATCACGTGCGTCTAGTACAGATGGATCGTACAGAGAGTCCGTGGGAAGCGATGCGTTGTCTCGCAAGTCATCGTCAAGCTACCAATCATCGCGGACATCTGATGTCAGCTCCGCTTCTTCACGCCAGTCAACCATAGGCCTGGAAAGGCCTCTCAAGCAACGCGGCTATTCAAGGCCACGGGGCACCGACTTTGCCGCAAGCGCAAGACATAGGGACAGTGTGCTAAGCTTAGGGAGTATATCGCATCTTCAGTATTATTTCGCTAGAACAGGCCTCCTAGATGGGAAAGGCGGGCAGCTAGCTAGAAAACGGCACCCGAAAGCCACCTTGGATCTGTCATCATTGGACAACGGCCTACTGAGCCCCAAGCTTGTGGCATCTGACGGGGATTCATCGTATGCTTCCATGGGTAGCAGCCCAGATCTGGGCACTCTCGGCGATGAGCCCATGGTCGAGTCACCTACTTTCGATCACGACCGATTTGACTCGGACGAGTTCGAGGAGGCAGACCCTAATATCTTACCGCCAACAACAAGTACATACAATCACAGGCAAAAGCCTATTCCCAAGCCACCTACAATCGAAGAACTTAAAGCGAATCTCACACAAGCGTTAGACGCTGCATCTAAGGTGTTGAGCGAGGTAGTATCCTCACCAAATCCGATACCGCCGCAGCCCCAAGGTATGCGAGTGCTTGATGTAATGACATTGGCGATCCAGGCCGCCAAGGTGTATTACACGACACATGAGTATCCGGATCGCCTTGATGCCATTAAATCGGAGAAAGAAATCAGGACTGAGTTGCTCTCCGTCATGGAAGTATTGAAGCACGCTGCGACGAGGAATTTTGTTGGTGGATACCTTGAGGACGAGCTCCAAGTGATGACTGGGTGGGTCGACAGCATCCGTACGATGCTGCAGAAAGAAGAGGAAGTGGAGGCTGCCGAGAAGGCCGAGAGGGCCAGCTGGACATGGCTAAAGGGCGACTGGACAGGTCGTGAAATTGAGCGTGAACTCGCATTTCTATCATCCATGGACAGCGAAGCTGACCCCTTGCCACCTTGGACACCACTCGAGACGGCGACAGAATTGCCAACTCCGTTCCTCCAAAGCTTACAGAACGGCCTACGGCTTGTGAGGCTACATAACGCTTCTGTTAAGAAGTCGCGGCGGCGTTTCGGTGCCATTGGGTCATTCCATATGGACACACAGAAGCCATACCGGTGCATCCACAATCTGCGCTACTGGAGAAAAGCTGCTGAGCTGCGATGGGAGGTCATGCTCAAGGTCGACGTGAAGGGAGTTGTATATAACGAGACCGAGGCCTGGAAAGACTTCGAGACAGCCATCTGGCAGTGGTGCCGCAAGGTGAGGGAGGAGATCACAGCCGAGTGGGAACAGCAAAACTAGGCCTAATGGCTTCTTGCCTCGAGACTTCATGATCATGATAATGATGAAGAGGCAATAATAGAGGGATGGCTCATATGTTACTTAATATGTGCAATAGCTAGAGCGCAGTCCGTGGGCGGGTGGTTCACGGTCAGGCCAACTCGGCTATCTTGTGTACTTCGTTTGTATACCTCACCTTGTCGCACTACACATACGATATACCCAAAGCATCCATTCCCTGATATACGATAAACCGTTACCCAGCTCTTGCCTCCGTTCATTCTTGTGTTTCCTAGTCTAGACTCTCTTCGATAGATTGATATAATATGTTGCGTCTTCGGCCTGGGCATCATTAGCAGCTTTGGAGCTTTATCAGTTATAGTCGGTATTGGCAACGTTTTGGAAATGTGGGAAATACGACGCACCTAGGTATTCATCTACAACGTAGGTACAAACCTCCAATAGCCATCGGTACTTACATATGTAGGTAGGTAATATTATAAACAATGAAGACGGTCACGGGTTACCGTATCAAAGCGGCCGTGCTTCACCCATAGCATAGTGTTCTGCGCACGGTGCACACTGGGGTCAACAGTGGAGTCGGGACTGATGTGGAAAATTGGGTCCAATTGGGTCCAATCATCTTGCAGGCAGCCCAGGCTGGTCGTCACCAACGTCGGAGCCTTCTGACGATAACTACCTACCTACCTACTACCTAGGTACACTATCATTCACCATCATCACCATCACCAACCCGACCCCGAACCCGACCCCGAACAAATTACTTCATCGCGGCTCCATTCGGCCCCAGGAAGATTCCGCTATTAATGATTAGTCCATCGCTGCGGATATCCTAATTATACATTTCCTAATACCGTCGAATCACCGAAACCTACTCGCATTACAAACCAACTGCCATGGCTTCCGATCAGGAAAGGGAGCACGCCCTGCAAGCTCTGCGGTCCAAGCTTATCGAATCGCGGGAATGGGAATCCAAGCTGAAGGCATTGCGCTTGGAGATCAAGGGCCTGGAAAAGGACTACAACCAGACGGAAGAGAACATCAAGGCACTGCAGAGTGTGGGCCAGATCATCGGCGAAGTCCTGAAACAATTGGATGATGAGAGGTGTAAGGGCTACCCACGGACAGATGGGCTGGTAGTAAATTGGCAGGAGCTAATCTATCCACTCCTCTACCAGTTATCGTGAAAGCATCTTCCGGCCCTCGATACGTCGTCGGCTGCCGGTCAAAGGTGGATAAAGCCAAGCTGAAGCAAGGAACACGCGTCGCCCTCGACATGACGACCCTGACGATTATGCGGATGCTACCACGCGAAGTCGATCCCCTCGTCTACAATATGTCACTAGAGGATCCCGGTCAGGTCAGTTTTGCTGGTATCGGCGGCCTGAACGATCAAATCCGTGAGCTGCGTGAAGTGATTGAACTGCCCCTGAAGAACCCCGAGCTATTCCTAAGAGTCGGCATCAAGCCCCCGAAGGGTGTGCTATTATACGGCCCTCCGGGTACGGGAAAGACATTGCTAGCCAGAGCTGTTGCCAGCAGTTTAGAGACAAATTTCTTAAAGGGTGCGATTATCCTCATACCCACTCCTAGCCATCTTTTTCAAATAACTAATTTGCCCGTTTCTTCCACAGTTGTATCCTCCGCTATCGTCGATAAGTATATTGGCGAGTCAGCGCGTCTGATCCGCGAGATGTTCGGATATGCCAAGGAACATGAGCCTTGCATCATCTTCATGGACGAGATAGATGCTATTGGCGGACGCCGGTTTTCAGAGGGCACAAGCGCAGATCGCGAGATCCAGCGAACACTAATGGAGCTCCTAAACCAGCTTGATGGCTTTGACTACCTCGGCAAAACCAAAATCATCATGGCCACGAACCGGCCTGATACTCTTGACCCGGCACTTCTCCGTGCGGGACGTCTCGACCGTAAGATTGAGATTCCCCTGCCTAACGAGGTCGGCCGTCTGGAAATCCTCAAGATTCATGCCCAGAGCGTTGTAACGGAGGGTGACATCGACTTTGAGAGTGTTGTAAAAATGAGCGACGGATTGAACGGCGCTGATTTGCGTAACGTAGTCACAGAGGCGTAGGCATCCCATCTTTGAAGCTTTTCATTCCAAGACATTCCGCTAACTATCTCGCCATAGTGGGCTTTTTGCCATTAAAGCATATCGAGACGCCGTCAACCAGGACGATTTCAACAAGGCGGTTCGGAAACTGGCGGAGGCGAAGAAACTAGAGGGCAAACTCGAATATCAGAAACTATGAAATGTGGTTTTTTAGATTGAAAGGTGTACAAGACCAAAACATAGGTTAATAGGTCATGGGGAAGCCCGAGATTTACAGAATACAGGGTTTGCGACCTACTGCGGTTTCAACCTCTTGATGAGACGACTTAACGCCCTTGAACTCATGCTGTTCTACAGTATACACTACTTAATACATCTATCTAGACAGGGACTTACCGCGCGGTGGCTGGTTAGATGGGCATTATTAACCGTGATAATTCCCAAACCACGCACCCGAACCCGAAAAGCCGAACCATCTGGCCTAGTTCCCTCGTCCCATTCCATTGGCCGTCTTGAATGCCGTATGTCCCCCGATCCAGCACTTAGCATGGATGCCCGAAGAAAGGTATCATTTTACGCCGATTCTTCTACGAAGTATAAAGGTCAGGTTTAGCCCTCCTTGTAGATAACCCCGCGGTAACTAGGATCCCGTATTCCAGACTTAAGGCGTGTGAATACCTACCGTATTATTCCTACCTTACTGGCGCCGAGTCTGAAGAGATAGGTATCTCCAGCTCAAATTCACAGTGATCACGACTCTATCGCCAGGGCCTCACGTTCGACAAGATAAGTACGACTAAATAACACAGCGGTCTGCGTGGGTGCTTGATCTACAGCCATGGCAGAGGGATGTGCGCTTGTAGTCTGGGGAGTAAGTGATCGTCTTTGTTATAACGTCCTACGGGCGGATAATGCCCTGGTTACGCGCACAGTCCGCCGGCCGACTGTGTTTTGCAGTCGGAGTATTACTCTGGCGGCACCGGTTGCTGGGACTACGGTGCCGTTGGTCGGTTGGGCTAGGGTGTTAGCATCTGGGTGAATTGGAATAGGTATGACACCGTCCACCCGCCGGGCGTGGTAGATCCCGTCGACATCTACCTTACCTATTATAGTGGACCCGGATCCCGAAGGATTCGGGGCTGATTGCGGTGGTCCGTATATGTAGGCTGTTTTGACCTTAATTATTTTCCCCTCGTGGGGGAGGGTTCGTGTTTTGGGAGGTGGCGTGAGCTGAGATGCAGTTAGGGGCCGAGTCGTGACATGTGAGTAACCTATCCAGGGTCTTGAGGGATCCCTTTCGCATTGCTCTTGGATTGGGGTGTTGGCAACGAACCAACGCGGCACGTGGGGGAGAGGCGAAGTTGTCTGAGTTGATTCTGGTGAACGAACTGAAATGCCCTGCTTTTTGCTTTATGGGCGACGGGCAATTGGGTTGCGACGGATTGGGTATTTGACTCCTTGTGTCAACCGTATTACTTGGCCCTCTCTTCTCATATGTCGTGTGGTCTGTATTCCGTACTATGTAGGACAATATAAGGGGTATCTCGGATTCGGGTGAACCTGCCGCTAACATACGGGATTGAGATGCCTATTCTTAGATCTCATATCCAACGGTTACGTATAACATCACGCCTTTTAACCCTATTGCTCAGCCTGTTGCTGTTCAGGGGCGGCCCTTCGTATTAACGTGTTTGCTGTAGATATATTCCTTGGCCATCCAGGGGTATCGCCAATCTCCTGGCAATATGTCTTCGGTTGTTCATTGGCTGTCCGTTCGTTGATAAAGTGCCGACCGACAACTTGGTTCTGGACGAGCGACTATGTACTATCTAAATGATAGCAACAGCAATGATCTGGCGACCGCCCTTTTGATCTACGGGTCTAGAGCATTGTGGCGATGCCGTTGCCGAGGGCCCACTTCACTACGGCACGACATCAGGTACGCTACCGGGGTGAAGATCCTAAGCGCTGGATCGATAACTCGGTACGTAACCTAGGTGGATAGGAGGCAGGAGGCAGCCTCGGGTACCTATCGGGTAGGCAGAATTGTGGTGTTGCTTGACGTTTGTATGTCGTCGACGTAGCAATAGGTAGGTAGATATTCCATACGGGCGAGTCCTGATTCATTTACTCGATAACACTGACCTAAGTACGAAGTAGGTGTTGGTACATAGTTGGTGTTGGGGTGAATCTGAGGTGAGATCTGGTATCGCCTACCGGAAGGTACCGGCCCAACGTCCTAGGCTGTCCTACGGGTAACGCTACCTATTACAAGGAGCAATACTGATAAGGCTGGCGTTATCGGAATCCGAGGACCTTTTGTGGTGTTGCGGTATTCTCCCCATAACTAATACCGGTTTATACACTATCTACCAGGTAGCTGTTAGGTTCGCGGGCAGGTAGGTACCCCAACTACCTACCTACCTACCTAGATTACCATGGGGAATTAGGTATGTTACCCAGTGCAGTTAGTTTGCCGTCCACACGAACTTCTTGCACTCACTAGCACTGCGCACTATCGAGTTATAGAACCCATTATCTGCCCAGCAGTGTCCATGCTGCCATGGGCTGGCACATTGACATTGAAGCCACTTTGTGCACATACCGAGAACCCGTGGTAGCCCAGGCACGCCGCACAGGGGCAAACGACGTAACTGAGGTCCTAAAGTGCTCCCTAGTTGGCCGGTTACTGCACGCTAGCCAACGCAAGTGGTTCAGGTCTGCCCATCATTGACAGCGAACACGAAGGCGCTAGAGGTTCAAAGCCCCAATTGTATGACATAAAGCACTTAATCTAGGAGTTGCGCTAAATTGACAATGCAATGCACGGTAACTATTCCCGACGACTACCTACCGGTACACTACAGCAGTTAGTCATTAGGTAGTATAGGGGGCGCTTGGCTATACAGGAGTTGTCAGGGCTTGGGATGAAGAAAAGTGATTGCGCAGCTTAAACAATCCTGCGGTCTCGTAGACCGTACTCGGTGGTGCTGTTGGTATTGAGCAACTGTAGGTCGCGCATCGGTATGTAGTGTAAGCACATACCTCCAGTACCGACGCTGCCTACCTACCTAGTGCACGGAATAAGTAGGTCTAGGTAGGTGACGTGAATCATCAGGAACCATGGTACTACGCCCGTACAGTCTGTACACCGTGACAACGCGCAGTACTCAGGCAGTACCACGAAAGACCACAGGGTGCCGAGCCCAACCGAGGTATCCCGCAGGTAGAGACACGCGGCACAAGCCCGGCCGACCGCGCCCTCAGATGGATGGACGTCGACTACGAGGTACCTGCCCGAAGTACCTGGGCAGGCCTGGCGCCTTCTGTCAGTCCAACAAAGAACCCCGCCGCAACGCCTTTGTGGAGTTTCAAGGCATCTGATTTGCCCGGCGCCTCCACACCAGCTAAGGAGCCACCGGGTTACGCTCCAGCTCCTGCATACCTAAGCAATGCTTGGGCTTAGGTATAAATGCGTTGCCAACTTTCATCCTCTTCACTCCCTTAAACATATACCGTATGCGCTCCATCTTCTGCCGTCGCAGTAGTAGATAAAGGGTCCTTCAGCCCCCCGTATCTCAATTCTGCTCACACTCCAATCGTTTATCCTCTGTCGCTCTGTCATTCCTGTCTCTGTCCTTCCTGCTCTCCCTGCTCTCCCTGCTCTCAAGCTCGACACCGCTCATCGCCAGCACCCTTCGCTGCACTTGACTCGACGTTCGTTTTCCCTCTGCCAGATACTTGTGTCAGGGGCTTTACGCATCCCCCGAGAGCACAATGTGGTAAGTTGACCGACTCTCCTCGCCGACGCCTCCCCCCAGGTTTACCGATTCTACATGTGTAAACACTGCTTCAGCTCCCTTCGCTTGCACTGGCTGCAAGACACTGGGTTGAATATAGTTTAGTAGCCCTCCGACGCCCGCCTCGACGGCCGTTTTGATTCCCCTCTTCTCCGCGCTCCGTGTGAAGACGCGTACTGATAAAATGGTTGTGGATGTACTGACTCGAGCTCACCAATTAGTGGAATCTTCGGCTACATCAACTACTTGGTTGAGAAGGACCGGAAATACATAATTGACACACTAGTCAATGGTGAGACCTGCCCCCGGCCCGTATTCTGCTGCATTTCATGCTGAATTGGAGGCTGACAAACCCCTCCAGGCCTCTCGCGTCTTGAATACCGTGGTTATGACTCGGCTGGTTTAGCCGTTGACGGTGACAAGAGGAACGAGGTCTTCGCCTTCAAGGAGGTTGGCAAGGTCGCCAAGCTCAAGCAGCTCATCGAGGAATCCAAACCAGACCTGACCAAGATATTCGATTCTCATGCCGGTATCGCCCATACCCGCTGGGCTACCCACGGCCCTCCCTCCCGAGTGAACTGCCATCCCCACCGGTAAATCCATTCTCAATGCCGTCATACTAGCAACCCTTGGGGCTTCTTGTGCTAATCATGTATTCTCGCCGCAGATCGGACCCCACATGGGAATTCTCCGTCGTTCACAATGGCATCATCACAAACTACAAGGAACTGAAGACCCTCCTCCAGTCCAAGGGCTTCAAGTTCGAGACTGAGACCGATACCGAGTGCATTGCGAAGCTTGCTAAATATCTATACGACCAGCATCCCCGCATCGATTTCGTCGACCTAGCCAAGGCCGTCATCTCGGAGCTGGAGGGTGCCTACGGTTTATTGATCAAGTCGGTGCACTTTCCCCATGAAGTGGTCGCTGCCCGGAAGGGGTCGCCTCTGGTTATTGGTGTCAAGACCCAGAAGCGCATGAAGGTTGACTTTGTTGATGTTGAATACTCGGATGACAGCGGCGTTTTGCCCGCCGAGGCTGCGTCGCAAAACGTGGCTCTTAAGAAGCAGTCGGGTAGCCTTCTGACCCCCAACGCAGCTTTGCTTGGTGCTCCTGACAAGTCGCTCCTCCACCGTTCGCAATCACGCGCTTTCATGACTGACGACGGCCTGCCTATGCCCGCCGAGTTCTTCCTCTCGTCTGACCCGTCGGCCATTGTAGAGCACACGAAGAAAGTCATGTATCTGGAGGATGACGATATTGCTCACATTCATGAGGGCTCACTGAACATCCATCGTCTTAAGAAGGCCGATGGTAGCTCTAATGTTCGCAGCATCCAGACTCTAGAGCTCGAGCTCCAGGAGATTATGAAGGGCAAATTCGATCACTTCATGCAGAAGGAAATTTTCGAACAGCCCGAATCTGTCGTCAACACCATGAGAGGTCGTCTTGATGTGGAGAACAAGACTGTGACCCTTGGTGGATTGAGATCATACATCGCTACCATTCGACGATGCCGACGCATCATCTTCATTGCCTGTGGAACAAGCTATCATTCTTGCATGGCTGTTCGAGGTATCTTCGAGGAGCTTGCAGAGATCCCCATTTCAGTGGAGCTAGCTTCGGATTTCCTAGATAGAGAGGCACCCGTTTTCCGTGATGATACTTGCGTATTTGTTTCCCAGTCTGGTGAAACAGCCGATTCGCTGATGGCCCTCCGATACTGTTTGGAACGTGGTGCTCTGACTGTTGGTATTGTCAATGTTGTTGGCTCCTCCATCTCTCTTCTGACCCATTGTGGTGTCCACGTCAATGCCGGTCCTGAAATCGGAGTCGCGTCTACCAAGGCCTACACTTCACAATTCGTTGCCATGGTGATGTTCGCTCTGTCGCTAAGCGAGGACCGGGCATCTAAGATAAAGAGACGAGAGCAAATCATTGACGGGCTGTCCAAGATTTCAGAACAGATCAAGCAGATCCTTGAACTCGATCGACCCATAAAGGAGCTTTGTGCCAAAACTTTCAGGAACCAAAAGTCGTTGCTACTCCTCGGTCGTGGCAGTCAATATTCGACCGCTCTTGAAGGTGCCTTGAAAATCAAGGAGATTTCTTATCTCCACTGCGAAGCCGTCATGTCTGGTGAGCTGAAGCATGGTGTTTTGGCTTTGGTTGATGAGTCGCTCCCCATCATCATGATCCTTACACGCGATGATTTATTCAAGAAATCACTTAACGCCTATCAGCAAGGTATGACGACTTTCCTTTCGTTCGAGTTACAGGAGACTAACTAGGTTATAGTTGCTGCTCGTGGTGGCAAGCCCATTGTGATCTGCAATCCCGATGATGAGGAGTTCCGAACCAGCCTTGCTGAGAAGATAGAAGTCCCTAGAACGGTCGACTGTCTCCAAGGTCTTCTGAACGTAATCCCACTTCAGTTGATAGCATACTGGCTGGCCGTGATGGAGGGCCTGAACGTCGACTTCCCTAGAAACCTGGCCAAATCGGTTACTGTCGAGTAAAATCGCGTCTATTTACTAATTGGTGGTCACGACTTCTGATGCAGGTTCTCGATGGTCGCCGCGGCGTTGGCTTCAAAACGTGCTTTGTGTGTTTCATGGGATGGCGGTGGGATTGGGATAACCCATAAAGCGTATTGTTATTTGTGGTTTGCGGAAAAGATGTCGGATATACAAACCACCGGATGTTCCATCTCATTAGAGTGGAGAATGCACGTTGAACGTGCAAAGAGAGGAAACATGGCGAGGCGGGGTACACGACCCAGAGGCAATAAATACATGTTTAGTCGAGTGATGATGATGACATCCATATCAATAAATCGACATGAGAGAAACAGTTTTAGAGTCTGCCTGTGTTTGCTGAGGATTTGCATCTAACCAGGTTGTCTTCTGCAGAACATGGCCCTGGAGAATTTCGATGCCATGACGAATTCCTTACATGTGACTACCGTATCCACTGCAGCAACACTTCGTACGGTTCAGGGGTGAAGAAATCCAGATGTTATGTGGGTAGGTTGATTGATCTGGACGCCGTGCCCAAGTAATTTATTTAGCAAAGCTTCATGTCACGTCTCACATTCACCGGCCATGGGAATATTCTCGTCCTGCCCATCCGCCTCGGGATCTAGCATATAAACCCGTCTAGGCAATACATAGATAGATGGTGGACAAAATTACATCGTTGACTACCTACCTATGGACTTGATTGATATGATATGATATCAAGACACGGAAACGGGGGGGCGATCATTTACGCACGCGAGCTGCTGGACTGGAGATACCTAGTCTAAAGGTGCCCTACTCCGATGACTCTGAGTTGCAAGTCCTTACTTTGCCCCGCCCAGCTGAGATGAGAAAAGAAACGTGTGAAGGTCTATTTGTTATTCTAGAGCGCAATCTTTACACGGTTTGTGTGCCGTAGCCCTTGATGCGGTCGGCGAAGGCCCAGCTTTGGTTCTCGAGCTTCTCGTCCTCGCTCAGCTCGACTCCGTCCTTGGTCACGATAGCCAGCGAGTAGGCGTTCAGGGAGCGCGCGTCGCGGTAGAATAGGACCTTCATGCACTCGCGGACACACTCGACGGCTTGCTCCCGCGTCACGGACGCTACGGCCGCCTCATCCGGCACCAGGCGCCGCATGATGGGCTGCGCTAACATACTGCCGAAACCGGTGGCGAGGGATGGCGAGGTGAAGGCTGTGCCGAGGAGGTCGGCGGCGGCGAGGAATGGGGCACCCGACTCGTCGAGGCCGGCGACTAGCAGGTGGTTCCAGAGGGGGTCGAAGTTGGAGCGGCGGCTGTAGAGAAGCTTGGTAAGGTACTTGTGGAGACTTCGGGCGTTGAGCGTGGGCTGGGCATCCGCAGTAGTCGTCGAGGTTGTGTAGGTCTCCTCGATGCCGATCGCCGTCAGATGCCGGTCTAGGTACTGCATGTCTGATACATCGCCGCCGAACCCGACCACCGAGGAGTTGGCAAACTTGCGGAGACGCTTGACATCTGTGAATCGGGCTAAAGAACCGTATGAGGCTGTATCAGGGCGTAGACGACGGTTAGCAGGAGAATAAACGCATCGGTAGATAGAGGGGCAATGTTGATTTAGGCACGGGACACACCTAGGTTATCGGCGGCCATCACGACGCCGTCCTTGAACTTCAGGGCTACTACCGACGTTCCGGTGACGATGGGCGACTGCGTGTGTTGATTGGGGCCATTCGCCTGCATGTATGAGGCATCGTAGGCGCCGTAGACGTCGTCTCTAGGCTGGTTCGTTTCCGAGGCATGTGTCAGCGTTGTCCATGTGCACGAGCAATTAGGATACGATAATGACCAGGCTGCTGCAGACTTACACGGCCCCATGCTTGCGGTCTGTGATCCATTGGTTATAGCAAGCTGAATTGCGTAGTCGGGAGGTCGTAGAGAGTGCAGGAACGACAATGTTGGGGTGGATTGTGGTCGTGTGAGTTATGAGGTTGTGAGGTGGTGGAGGGTCAGTGAAGCTCTAGATAGGATGAGGGAGGTGAACTTGGTTGATTGCTGAAGCTCACAGCGACTGCGCGCGTCAGTTGTTCTGCCTTGCACTACCTACCTAGGTACCTATTCGTACCTGACACCGGCCGGCCGGCAGGAGCTGTTGTGCTGACGTCAGTGCAGCTGGCAACGGCCCGGAGCACTGGCCTGCCGGGATAGGAAGGACGGAGTACTTAGTACATAAATGTACCTCCTTAAGTACCAAACCTCTCCGGTAATTACATAGATGTCGACCTCAGAACTCGGGAACAATCTAAAACTGTTTAGACGACCACTTACTTCGTACTATTAGATCGTTCGAAACTGTTGCTTTACTTCGAAGCAACCAAGCAGTGCATCTGAACCGCCCCCACCGACATACTCGGTGCTTATGTCAATACATCATGGCCGGGCTCGTGGCCTACGAGAGTAGCGACGAGGAAGACGAGGTGAACCCCCAGCCTCCCCCAGAGGTATGAGTAAACGCGATGTCACATTCTGAATTCGATGCAGCCGGCGCGAAGGGCAGTACTGATTCTGGTGAGTGAGACCAGCTATTGCGGAGGACGGAAGCAGTCAAGACTGACGTAACCAGCTCATCAAGTGAGTCCCCCCTTCTTATCTTCCCATCCCACGTTCATCTTGAATGCCCTCATGCTAACCCTGAGCCAGGCACTACCAAGCAAGCAGCAGATGTCCCGGCATCTAAGGTGCCAGCAGATGAAGGGGCGGCTGTCTACGGACCACAGATAGGTCCCTCGTCAGGCCCCAGCTTCCCACCATTGGAAGAGGATGTCCCAGGCACAGAAGTGGCGATGCCCCCGGGTTCGCCATACACCGCAACGCGCGCGCTGCTACGGGACCTCACGCTACCGTCCGTGCCAGACACGGATATCCCGCCCTCACCACCGGACTCGCCCCCGGCAGCAACAAGCAAGAAATTCGAGAATTTCCTCGAGCTGAAGAAGAAAGGCGTGCACTTCAACTCGCGACTAGCCGACACGCCATCTATGAAGAACCCGGCTCTCGCGGACAAGCTGATGGCATTCGCCGAGCTCGATCAACGCGATCAGTACCGCACTACGCTTCCCGCAGATCTTTGGGACGCCGACGCGTTCCCTCGCTATGCGTACAAGGAGCAGCTGCGTCAGAGTCAGAGCGATATCGCGCAAGCGAGGGCTAGGGCGCCCGGCGCACCTGTTAACTTCGTGTCCTCGGGGACATCGTCACCGGCTACAAGCGATGCCAAGACAACACAGATGGCCAGCATGGTGAAGCGGAAGACCAGGTTCGACACATGAGGGAGTGGATGTTGTCGATAATACGATAACTGGCAGAGACGCACATAGGAGAAATCATCACACTGCTCGCAGATTAAGGAGAAGCCGGATTGACTTCAAAGGATATATTGGCTTTGAATGTGGTAGACCTAATAAAAGTTGCGGCTCATAGACCACAATACTGACTAAGAAGAGTGATTGTTGTTACAAAAGAGCGTGAATGTTCCTTCACCTCCCAGCCCGTTCTGATTCCGTGCTATATAATCATGTGCTATCATTTCCCTTAACGCCCAAAAAAAGACAAGAAATCATCATGAAGCCTAGACCGTGACTATGTATCTTCCTTGAGCCCGGTCACATTCCTCCAAAAAACGATACACTCCTTCCAGCCCTTCAAACTCCTGGGAATAATGACCCCCAGGGCTGTGAGGGGACGATATGGTCGCAAAACTTTCCGAGCCGGAGGTTGGCAGCCAGGGGTTGTCCTCAATCGCACTGAAACCCTCTAATAATTCACGGTCACCGGGGAAACTACCATCAGATTGGAATAATTCGCTAGGGGATGTCAATGCCACCAGACCGTGTCCGCTCACAACTTGAGCATCGGGCGCGTAAGGAAACCTCAAGGCCATAGGAACACCCATCTCAGAATCAAAGTTCGGATCCTCCCGAACAATCCCCCTGGTGAGACCGAGATCCTCGCATAGGGATTCCACCGTATCAGCATCGACGCCAGGGAAACGTACACGCAAAGTGGGGCCACTCTCCAGATGTATCGGAAGATCACCTAGCGCCGAGAGCTTCTTGATATCGGCAAGCGTCGAAGTGAGATCATGCAGCGACCGGGCAAAATCACCAGACAACACGTCGAGAAAGCCCTCGGTGTTCAGGCTCGTGGTGCAAAGGACGGGATCCTTGACACCGGCGGACTTGTAGCGGAAAGAACCAGGTAGGGAGCTGAGAGAGGTGATGATCGGGCTCAATCGGAAGTCCACGTAGGAACCGGCGGCATGGTGGGGCATCGAAGCGATCTTGCGGGAGGCCTCATGTTGTAGAGCCGAAACGGCGCGATATCGCTTTTCTCCGCGTGAATTGTATCCATCGAACTGCGCCTTGTGGCCCGAGATCCAGAATGCTCGCACAGCCGCAGACACGTTCTGGAAAACCTCGGCCTGCGATGCCGGGGTGTGGGAAAAGTAGCGGGCTCCGCCGATACGTCCTGATCCTAAACCGTAGCCGCCGGCCGTGCGGGGGAGAGCACCGCCAGTTAGATTTGGTCGCAGAGTGCTTGCGAATGGGGCTCGCCCGGCAAACTGGGAGACAGCTCGACCGACCTGGGTGTTCAGGAACTTGGAGCGGGCGATTCGCGGGACGTTGCCGCCATCAAGTCGGCCGGTGCTGATAAAGCGGCGCACAGCAGCGTGGATGTTATTATAGGTCGAGCTCGTCGAGTGCCATCGTCGGTTCTTCTGCTGGCGAAGAAAGGCGGCAGGATGGACGGGGTGTCGGGGTTGCGCCCGTGCATAAACGGGTTCGAGTACGGCGTTGACGGGTCGTGTGGCGTTGACCAACTTGCTTCGTATGATTTTGGTCGCTTTCAAGGCGGTAGTACGGGCAAGCCGTAGGGCCAGCGGTGCCCATATACCACCTAGAGAGGCGGCCATATTGTTCGTGTTTATCGCAGCCAAAATTGCGAATAGAGAGAGAAGCTGGGTTGAAAGGAGGTAACTAGGAATCAGCGTCAGCGACAGTGACGCAGCCCTCTAAAAGATCAGGCACCCGGTTGGAGCCCGCTTCGGCCGAGCGAACCTGGCACCTCCAGGGCTGCATCGTGGGGCGTGGGGCGTGGGGCGTGGCTGTGCACATCAGCTTCGCCACACCTCGTCCCCCACCGCCGCGCCCCAAGCTTGGTTAGCGCTAAGCGTGGGGAATCGATTAGGCCCGCCGCTCCAGATTTGATATTTTTCTTCGTCTTCAAATTTCCCACTTCCTTTCGCTCTCATCTTTCCTTCTTTCCCGTTCCCTACTCTCTTCTCTGCAGAGAGTTCGCCGCCTCCGCAGCGCGCCGCGATCAGAAGCTCAGTCAAGCTTCTTTCTTTCCCTTCAATCGGTCAGATCACTGAGCTGTAAGTTCCATTTCCTTCAAGATTGTGCACTACACACCATCGAAATTCGCTATGATTGATACAATACAATCTTGAACAATCCAAATCTTACAATACCATGGGGATATCTAAGCTTTAGAAAGAAACTGAGCAAATTATGCCATCGACGCCTTCAGCACTTCCCATTACTGTCGTGGCGGAATCAATGGCTAATCACATACATCGACAGGTCGTTGCCATGCTGTCGGAGGAGACCAGCTCTAGCACGTTGTTCTAGCATCCTGAATATTGAAAAGGTACGAATACTCTGAATAGCTCTTCTTTGCCCCCGCCCCCTTTGAGGGATGATGAAAAATCCGACAAACCTAGGAATTCCTCTTTCCGAATACACAATGTCGATTTGTTTTAGTTTCAGCCTTGTCTGACCTCAGTTACCGTGTCTTGTCTCTTCCATCTGAAGGCTCCCGTCGCAAGCACTTGGCTAACCCGCGCGACTTCCAGGTACATGACTATTCCTTGCAGCATAATTTTGCATTCACATGAGGATACTTTGAACGAACGGGCGGACATAAACGAACCCTCGCGTCTTCTCTCGTCAAAACAAGGCCGTACAACCCTTGGAGAGGAGGTTCGCGCGGGCTTCTTGCTGATACTTCGTCAACTGATTGTGCTCTATGACTACCGATTCTTCCCGTTTCTCTATTGTGCGCTTTGCTAACAGCGCCCAATAGGTAAATTATTCCGTGTGGTCTCTCTCTTCTATCCTCTACAATGATGAGCACTATTCACACTGTTTGATCCTATCCTCTGGATACGGAAATGAACATTACAAACACAAAATCTGATTTAATGAGGTGTGCAACCCAGATTCTACTCGTCCGAGATGCAGTGCTAACGTGTGAATTAGCCTGATACTTCACGCTTAACCCGCCGTTCTGTCTATTCCGTAAATACTACGGCTGCTGACCATGAACGCGTGCCAGGTAACGTACTATACATCACGGTCGTTGCTTGCCGTTACAAACTCAAGCGTACGTTGGTCCTGGTTGCCTCTTCTTTCCTAGACAGCATTGCGAACGCTTTGCTCCGTCGCATAGAACCAAGCTACATTCCTGTTTGCATCAGCTAATACTAACTTGAGTTGCAATTTCAGATGCGTGGGTGTCCATTAACAACGAGGCCTTACCACGCGCTGACGATAGGTCTAGCTATAAGCCCAAGAACAAAGTAGCTGTTGTATGTAGTGTAATAAATAGTTACATGTGGCATCATGAGCGTTCCCTCCTGGACCTAGAATACTATATCCATGTGGCTAAGTCCGCCATTAAATGCCTAGCATCTGTAATGTGCTTCGATTCTCACCCGAGCCCTGATATGTCACATTACCGGTAAACAATAACTAACGGCCTTGGTGTCAGATAGCGCATGACCGGACTGCGTTGCCCTAGTTATACGCTTCTGCTTGGAAGGGCGGCAAGGCAGTCTGCCTGCTTAGACAGACTGACTTGCCGAGACATGAGCAGGTAGCGGATCATAGACGTGTCAGATCTTCGGTGCTGAAGGATCAGATCCGAAACGACGGAGATACGGCGGAGACTTAGGGGCGGCCCGGAGGGAAGCACCGGCGGTTCTCCGCCGTCTCTCCCCCTATTCGCCGGCTAATCGGCAAACCCCAGCTCAGCAATGATAATGAACATCTTTCTATGCAATGTGGATCCAGCAGCATGGGGGTTTCAGCCGACCTGTTCGGCATGCGATTCGGCATAGAGACGGATTCCGAGGTGAAGGGAGCACGATCTTGGAGTCATTGAGGTATTGGCCGCATGATGCGTCAGCATAACAACTACTCTGAGCTCTGATAAAGTCGCAGAACTCAGATTGCGGCTAGTTGCTGGTCCATCCAGCATCTCAGACAATCGCAAGGGGACGCCACAAGGGCCGACGGTGTGACCGGACAGTATGACGTACGACCCCAGGGGCGATCCGGGTTTGTTTGTCGAAGTGCCGCCCGCATGCGGGGAGGCAACTCAGCTTAACTATAACTTGCAAGTTACATCATAAGCGCGGAGCAATCTGAAAGACAAGTCCCCGGGTCATCAGCCAGACAAAGAAGCCGCTATCGCAACCGGTCGCCGAGCCAGGCCGCGTCTGGGCTTGTTCGCTACAGTAATTCGCTATTCGCAGCCGAGTCAGAGTTCGGGCTCTGCGGGGAACATCCCTTGTTGCGCCCCTACTGGTGAAGTCATCACGGCGCGCCGGTTGCTGGCCACTGACTCCCGCGCAGGCACTGGCGGACTCGCTTTGATCTGGTCCAGCGATCTGGGGAAGCTCTGGGTGTGCGCAGCCAATGGGGAGGTGCGGGCGCACAATTCAGAGGGAGGCCGGAGAGGGGGAGAAGGGCGCATCTGCCCTGGGCCGGTGCGGTTACGTACTGTGGTGCGGCGTGCCAGCCCTTAACCCACGTAGTTAATAAAGATCGTCTTTCCCCTCTCGTGCTTGTCTTGATCCTCGTCTGACCGGAGCTCCCCACGATATACAGCATAAATACCCCGTTTCCCACGCTGCATCCAGAAAGATCATCACCAGATCATCATCAGATCATTTACTATTATCCATCACTACCCTGATTACCGGATATTCCTCACAAGTTCGCCATCATGGACAGCTCCAGATTCCCCGTCGACCAGCAGAGCGCCGCAGCGCGTCGTCGAAGGGTCAGTACCATCCGTCGCCATCACCTATTCACCACCATCAACCAATCCGCAACCCCAAACTAACACCATCCAGAGCTCCGGCCCAAGCTACGACAGCCTCCTAAGCTACAAACGCTCAAACGACCCCAACTCTATAGCCCGCCGAGCAAGTCTCCACGAGCAAAAGCCGCCCACAGGATTCTTCGGCTCAATGTGGTACAAGTAAGACCCCATCCCCATCCCATCCAGCCCATAAACAAACAGCTAACCAATCCGTCCCAGCTTCACCCGCGGCGTATCAAGCCCCTCAGCAAAATAAACCGATCCAAACCTCAAATCCAAGCCTTCGTTTCCCATAGAAGGAGAACAAGACCAGCCACAAGATCGGGAGAAAGAAAGAATCCACGAGACCCAAAAGGCCGGCGGAGAATGGGATCCCTTTCCACTCCTTTGCCTACCTACCGGCAACTATGAATCTACACTACATTATATGATATCACGTGCCACGCTTTTCCCGTTGCGAGGAGATCAGCTACCTATTCGGAATGGAAAGGAATGGGATCGGGCGCAGCGAATTTCGTTGGGTAGCACTCGGTGGTACGTGTTGGTTAGGCACTGGTTGACGATTTCGGTAATTCACTTCACCTAAGTAACGTTAACAATATCATTCTATTCTTGTTCATGTCCACGCGGAGTCTTGAATCTCCTGTCCAGCAACATTTTCTGCGTCCGTGAAGACTCATAATAGATTATATAGCTGGCGACCGGGTGCTGTGCTGTAATGCGTTGGGCGGCACGGCTTTCCGTCGATATAATATTAGAGATATCAACATTCACGCATCATGGGTTATACTACGATGGAAGACAAGCTCCGGTTGGAATTTACGGCTATCCAGCTATATATGTATGTATGCAGGGGTTCCAACGGCCCCCCCTGATGTGGATGAGAAATCCCCCACCGGCTACCCTCCTTTGCCTAGAGTTGTTTGAGTGTCTGTCTGTCGTTAACCGCGGGACGAATACGAACAGATTAAGACCCCAGAAGGAATTTTTTATCGAGCCGAGGGCTTTTGAGATAGGAACGGGCGAACCCGAATCCTATCTACAGAGAGACGCGACCAGCCCAGCCCCATGTTCGCGATGCCAACAGTCTGATCCGTTGGACAGCCGAACAATTTTTTATCTTCACCGGTCAATTTCCCCACGCCTCCGGGAGGCCTTTTCACACCCTCACCTTGAAGGCCCACTCGTGTGAAAAGTGACAGAACGCTAATCAGCGTGGGGACGGGTTCTCCTCGGCCGAGTCCGAGACGCTGGCTCCGGAGCAAAGTAACTTCTGCCGCGGTCGGGCAGGACGTGAGATTGGAATCCCTTGAATGGGATGACGCCCTTGCTCTCCGGCATATTGCTCTTACTATCGCGCTTATCTCCTTCAGAAAGAACCCAAGATACGATGGCCACAGTGGCTGGCCACTAATAGGACAGGTGAGGCGTCCCTTTCCCAAGGTGTCTTAGGAGGGCATCTCTACACTTCACCGCCTATCAGAAGTTGCCACCCATGATGCGGTGCAAACTGACCACACCATGGTGTGTAATACGGCTCGATCACCAATGAACAAAAGGATCCCGGGTACTAGATATGCCGTCATCACGCGATGGAGAAGGTTGCGCAGCCCAACAACCAGACATATCTTCCCCAAGGTCCTTAAGCATCATAAGTCATAAATCACAACCCATGGCGGCCCATGGGTGAAATCCAATTACTCTTTTCAAACGTCGCTCGGGGTGGATGGTCACCGTGCGTTCTTTGAATCTCTTTGTATCGTTATTAGATACTGTATCCTGGGTAGACCTGGTTTTGCAACCATTGAAGCCTACTCAACATTTCCCCATATTGCATGGAGAATATTTCTCCAGGTCGTATGGAGCAGAGGCAGTTTATTGTCATGCCCAGGACGACAGCCGTAATGGGCCATCTCGTGAACTAAACTGGGGTTAGCAAAGTCTAATGTATTGAGATGCGGCTGTTTGCGCAAGTGCTTAGCTTACCTTAGGTGGCCTACGAAGTATCCGCAGCGTTCACATGACAGGCGCTGACTGTGAGGCGACCATGAGCGTCTTACCATTCCAACCATAATCCATTGGGACCCCTCGTTCATACCGGGATATGTTGCCGAATTGTCCATGGCCCATTTATCGTTATCATCGAAATACCACTGACATTATATATCCGGTGTAGGAGCGTATGACCGTACCAATGCTGCTGAAGGTGGAGGCATCTCACTCATCCTCATTACGTCTCGAACTCCTGTCAATCGTCGAAGTGATCGAAATCGTAAACCTGAATGCACATCTGTTAGTTTATCGTGTGTTCCAACCGTACAGTCATGTAGCTTACAGTGAAAGCATCAAAGCATTCTAAACGCCCCGACCATGTACGCCTTTCTATGCTTTTCGATGCCACGTAGACTCGACATCGAGTTACCGAGTTCTTGAAATCGTACATGGAACAAGCAACTGATTACTCGCATCGTTGTTTTGTTCCATGCCTCAGAAGGCCTTTTTGTGTTTGATGTCATGCCCAGGACCAATCAAGCCGAGCGCCCCTAGCCTAGGCGCCACAACTCCCTCAGGCAGTTTAATGGTCATACCCAGGACCATTCTGCCGTTATGCAGACTAAGTGCGACGGCATATCAAGGCATTTTACGGTCTTGCCTGGGACCACCTTACCGCGCAGAAAACAAACTACCGCGGTTTACCGAGGCCTTTTGACGGTCTTGCCCAGGACCGGGTTGTCGTGCAGCAAACAAACCGCCACGATCCATCTAGGCCTTTTAACAGTCATGCCCAGGACCATCTTGCCGCGCAGTGAACAAACTGACACGGTCTGTCTGGGCCTTTTACCGTCTTGCCCAGGACCGGGCGATCCTGGATGCTCGTGGCATTGGACGGGGGCCAACGCTCATCTTCGGGTCGGATGCGGAGCAGTCCAAGCTTGCTTCGTTTTTCAACTGGTACCGGCTGCATGAAACCGCGTCAGCTAACATTGAAGAAACGAGTTGGACAAAATCCGGGTTGGTACACGTACGGCGAGCTGATCTAAACCGCCGAGGTAGAGTGGATTCTCAACTAGGCAATCGGCTTGCATATTGTGGTATTCTCGACGTCTAGGTAGATCTCGTGGCCGTGTCCTTGTAGACTACCAGCTATGCGGATATCGAACGGTGTACCCATCGCCCATGATCAGGGCGCGGAGAGAAAAGAGGACTAGCCATCCTGCATAGGTGCAGATGAGGGAGCTCGAGACAAGCTCAAGTC
This sequence comes from Xylariaceae sp. X802, assembly GCA_028637635.1. Lineage (NCBI taxonomy): Eukaryota > Fungi > Ascomycota > Sordariomycetes > Xylariales > Xylariaceae > Xylariaceae sp. X802. The sequence continues at coordinate 41,281 of JAJFDH010000071.1, read as the reverse complement.
GAGTAGCATGGCTTCCACACGATAGCTGTGAATGAATGAAAAATAGGATGATATGGGGGGAAATAAAGGCGTAAAGAGAAAAATAACACGTTTGCCGAGTGCTCTAGTACAATTTGTGGTTGCAGTGAGGGGAACGATGGAATGGACGGGCGGATGGATGAATGGATGAATGGATGGATGGATGGATGGATGGATGGATGGATGGATGGATGGATGGATGGATGGATGGATGGATGGACGGAAGGTAGGTAGGCCTGCAGCAGCGGTTGGAAATTTGAAATCTCAAGTCATTAACTAAACTCGGAGATTCAGATTATCCGACTCCCGTCACGTGGAAGCGTTATCAACACTGATGGACCCGGATGGGCCACTAATTCTGCGCGGCCAATAGTGGATTTTAGCGAACCCTCGCGGTACTTCCAGCAGTTAGCTAGGTGGGGTGGCCGACCCGAAGCCGGCCTAGCAGAGGTACTTTTGGTACCTACTGTGGTACCCGAGGTCCTACTGTATCTCGGTCCTTTCGGCGACTTACCTATTACCCATCATCAGGAACCTACTTCGTATAGGTATACTACCGATACCACCAGCATCAACGACTGCGCGACCTACGGACTCGGGGTTCATTCCACGCCATCATCCAATGCCTATACCAGGTGACAGATCTACACGTGTACCACCGAGCAGCTGTTCCAGCGCTAGGTAATCCAGCGTTGGAAGTACAAGAAGTTCCATATTCTCAGCATTGCCTTCGATGCCGCTAGGTAGCTACCGCGTCCACGAGTGTATTCGCTCCGCTAGGTACTGTTCAAGCTGTTATGCTGGTGACAACGCTATCGCGGCGTTGGGGTCAAGGCACCCGGTCTCCTCTATATATAGGTAGATAGGGTATACTTCGTACATAATGTACTACCGGTATACGGTCTATGAGCCGGAAAGCTCGCCAGGAACAGCTGATGACGAGATTTGATCGCCATGAGCCGTATCCCAACCATCATGTCGGTATCTTTCATCCAATATCTACCATCTGGTGCGTAGGATACCTGCCCACATACATATAAGAAATGAGGTCAGATACTGTACTGCGTATACCATGGTGGTAAAGTCGCTGATACGAGGACTTGAGCAATGGTGGGCGCAATATCAGCATCAGGTACCTAACAGTGGCCACCTATTGTAACTTTTGTACCAACGCTGGAGTGTGCGCTTACATTTACAAATCACGGACACTTATATATAGGATGAGGGCAAGGATGAATCATGAATGTCGTTTGCGCACCATACCCTCCCTCTAGGTAGGTATTAGTTCGGGGGTATGATGCTAATAACTAACTACACTAGGTACCGTTGTGGAGCTCAGAACTCTCTACACTACGTACAATAGGTAACGTACGGTAGGTAGGTAGCTCTATCCACCAGATGGGATAGTCTTGCCAAAGAGGTGGGAAGCCTACCTACTTCAGGCTACCTAGGTATGTCAACTTCATTGTGTACAATGGGCGGCATCATCGTCACCCGGTATAGAATGCGCAATAGGTACGCGTAGCGCAAGTTTCGTTCCAAAACGTCGTTGTGCTCGGGCGTGCAACTGGTAAGCAACACGATAATGGAAGCTTACGGTGCGGGCCGACTCGACTGCAAGCTCCCAAGGATATCAGTGGATGCGACATATCAAGCTCGGCCTTGTCTGCTTTTCCTACCTACCTACCGGTACTTTGCTTGCTCGTTATCCGTCAGTTACACACTAAATCAACCCGTCAGAGTCATTGACACCCGGGCGGGTACCAATGAACGCATCCACATGCATCAAGCTTCAGATTTTCACTAGCCAACTTTGCGTTTGATTGCCGGTAAGTAGGTAGTATCAGGCATGAACTATCACCTTGTCCCCTACCGAAAGGGTAGGGAATTGTGCCTCTTTTGTGTCTGGAGCTACCGTGGGAATGTGACTCATGTGCACCCCAAAGAACACTTTGCCGTCGAATCGCCGCGTTTTGGCCAGAGTGATGAACGGTTCTTCGCTCTTAATGGCGGTTTCTTGATTGATACAAACCATATGACAACGCCGACACGAACCTAACATTTTGAAGTCATGCATACCTATTTCGAGCCTGTTCCAGTGATCCTCTGAATATGCGGAGGCTTCAGGGCTGGGTGCGGACATCAACGATGGTCCAATCACTATATTAGCGCGAAATGTTTCGGCACATACTGGAGTCCCTCCGTTATTCATTATTTCTTGATTCAGAATGGCCAGACTCGATAGGTTGATGGCAAGGATAGGGCTCTCGTTGGATAGCAGTATTCGCTGTTTCTTTGACTCTGATGAGCCTGGACCCGGGTGAGTATAAATTCCAGTGGAGGGACTCTGGATGCCATTCTGCAAGTTGGGCCGCTGCTGGTGGTGTTGAAGATCAGCTTTGGCGTAACGAATACTATTTCCTGACCCACCGGGAGGGAATCGAGCTAATGTGCACGGCACGCCCAGGATAGTAGAGAAATAGGCGCTGATATCACTCGATCTGTATATCTTCGTTGATATCCCCTCGCCACAAACGCGGGACTCCATTGCCTTGGGCGTATCTGCAGGTTGAAATAAATCTGGGTTCATAGAGAGGGGCACTGAAATCTCTTTTCGTATAGTACTTGGGAGTGGTCCATGATATCTGACTGTAAGTTGCCCTGCTGAAAAATCGATCACAGGCCTAAAAAAAACCATACGGGGATGTCGCTTCTGATTGAGAGCAAGCCCAGTTCCAAGATGGACTAGACACCACTCCCTGTCCCAGGCCAACCCTTCTGGCCGTACTGCCCAGGGAGTACCAGCAGGAATTCGAAAGCCGCTGCAGCTTTTGATTGGATACACCATGATGGTGTCGACAAACAGCTCCGCAGCATCGTCTTCAGCTTCAGACTTTATGTAAACGGATGGCTGAGACTGGTGTTCCTCCCGGTAGAATTCCTTAATAAACGCGATGAACTGGTCTACGTCTGATATGAGACTCATCGCCCCGAGACTGACACGGATAACCCCAGTCGGCTTGCCATTTATAATATCATTGTCGTTCCCGCACCGAAAGCCAGCGGAGAAATTAGCTTTCATTTCCCATGGTTCGAGCTCCAAGGCGGCCGCAACCCCCCCGGGGTTGCAAACACCGCCAGTACGTATGTGGAACTTCTTCAAAATCGCGAGCTTTTCGAATTCGGTTAAGCTAATCCAAACGCCCAGGTGACTTCGTAAATTAAAGGCCACTATCGGGCCAGTTCCAGAATTGGTGCTTGCATCATCAGGTGAGACCGAGTACATTAGGCAGACTGGCTCCCCGTTACTGTGTCGAATGCTCTCCAGACCTCTATATAGCCTATGAGCGAGGAAGGCGGTGTGCGAGGCAACGTCAGCCATGGAGCCATACAACGTGTGATGTACATCGAGTGCAGAGTCGAGCGCAATGATATTATGGACGGGAAGCGTGCCGTCCTCTAGCGCCTCATGCAGGCTTTGGCTCTTAGGGGCATGCCACTGCTCCTTAGAACACACTACCATATCAACAGTCCCACCACCAAAATAGCGGCGCTGGCGGAAAATCGGTGCGGTATCCCGTTTCACTATAAGACCACCTAAGTCCGGGAAGCCAAAGATCTTGTAGAAGCTTAGTACGGTGAAGTCCGGAGCAGTTCGAGCATCGTTAAAGCTTAAGGGCGAAGTGGACACATATGCCGCAGCGTCAAGCAAGGTGTAGACTTGCGAACTCGTATTTGAACGGCCCGTGCTTAGTTGTCGACACCATTGAAGAGGGTATCTCCGCCCATCCATATTTGATTGAGCTGGATACGCGAACAACGTCACCCGTGGAGGGGAGTTTATGTCCGTGGTGGGATGGCCATCCTCAATCCACTTATTCACGCCTTTACAGTCCAAACAGACGCTGTTTCTAGCCTCCTGCCGAATGCCAATAAGGCTAGTGTGGCATGCTTGATGGTAGCAATAGCTAAATCCGTCAGGAAGGCCACGGAATGCGTCACTAACCAGCTTGATGCCGGCAGTTGCGTTGGCGACGAAAACCAGATCGAATTCGGCGGGATCGGCATCAAAGAACCGCAAGACTCGATGTCGAATGTTCTCAATTCTAGACATGGTATATTGTGAAGACTCAGAAGCTGAATGAGGGTTCCCAAATAGATTCGCCGTCATTTCCGCGGCGAAACTGTCAACAAGGGATTTCGAATAGAGTGTCGTCCCAGCATGATCGAGATAAATGCTGTCTATATCGAAGTCAACTCAAGGCACATCAACGCGTTATTTCTGGCACTCACCATGAAGCATGGGAAATTCATCTTGTCGGATAGCCTTGATCCGGTCATTATATGCGATCGCCATATCGTTGTTCATCTTGGCGGTGCTGGTGATACAATATTAGTAATTGAAGTGAACGCCCTGCGCCGGGAGTCCGTCAGGGCTGAATATTACAAGAAGCTTAGTTGAGAGAGAGAGCCTCAGCAGCATCCTGTAGACTTATTCGCGTGATGGAATGAAAATCAATGTTCAAAGGGGTGATTTGCCTGGTAGTAAAGGTATTATGAAATGTGGCGATGAATTCATTCGTGGAGTCAAGTTGTCGGCGCTTGGCGCTTGAATGAAGCGGAAGTCGCCGTCTTTCAGTTGCCCGCCGACCCTTTGAGCGCGAGTCAGGAAAGCATGCGTGTATCTAGGCGTCACTAACTGAAACTGGTAATAACTAACCGTACTATCTAAACGCTAACGCCGTTGATGCCATCCTGTTGTTCGGCCCACCAGATTTTTCGGCCATCTTACCAGGTACGTAGGCACTCAAACATTGATAGAGAGCTAACTATGATGCTTGGAACCCTAGGTGGCCGAGCCCCGCTGTAGGCCGAGCAACAAGCCAAGCAAGCCAGGTACCAATCTACTTCGTACATAGTAGATAAGGCAGGTGCGAAGCATTCAAATGGGCACGGAATAATTAACGTCTTAGACCCCCTTTTCGGCCAGACCCTCATCTTAGCCACCCGCCTGTAGCCACTCGACTTTAGCCACTTCGGGTAGGTACACAGTTACCCGTGCCACCGCCCCACTTTATTAGGACTCGCCGGGGAGCCCCGGCGAGTCCTAATAAAGTGGGGCGGTGGCACGGGTAGTGCATTGGCCAAAATCGCCCAGTCTAATGTCGTGTGTGGCTAAAGGCGGGTGGCTGAAATAGGGGTCTGGCCCAAATGGGGGTCTACTTAGTACGACGTCATGCATAATGCACTTCGTACCGGTACACTACAGTAGTTCATGGGTAATACTAGATAGTTCACACTGTATTCCGTAAGTAGTAGGGAGTTTCAAGCGACAATCTAGGTACAAGGCTCACCGACGAGCACGCTATATACACAGTGTTAGCTAGGTAGGTACCTACAATGTATACAGTCAGCCCTGGCTGGCAGTTAACCAAGGTTCGCAACCTTGTTAGAACCACTTTACGCGTCGCGTCCTCACACGCGCTAAATAAGTATCCGCCTGTAAATATGTAAATACATACCGCCCTGGAAAGATTCCTTCCTCCCTTTCCACCACACCTGGCTAACATCTAACTTACCAAGTCACCAATCCCATGCAATCCATGCCTGCTCTTTCACAACCTCGGAATTACTTTTTGTTTTCGTTCAACTTCAAATTGTTTACGGAGCGAAAGAGCAAAGAAAGAAGAACAAGATGCTAGGAAAGCGAACCCGGGCTGCCACCAATATTGGTATGTATGGACGTGTTGATGCGTTTAATCTGGAATTGAAGCCGCAACTGACATACCTACCAGAGGCTACCGGCGGGCTTACCAAAAGGACAAAACGCCAAACTCGCAGCTCCCTCCTCAATGACGAGAATGTAGACCCGGGAGTCACCATCCCAGATGACGTTGATGATTACTGTGCGCCAGTCTCGAGCGAGATTCTTGGGGAATCCTTTCCTGGCACACCTTCAAAACGCGCAAGCCGAACAAGAGATAATAGTCAGAAGGGTATGTACATCCTTAAGTCCAATTCAAAGCGGCGATTGCTCATAAGCAATTACTACAGATTTTCAACTAGTTACCCCTAGTACGCCTCGTTTCCGAGATGTTCTTTCTCGAGTTCCCGTCACCCCACGTCACCGGGTCATGTCCGCGGGCAGGATATCCAAGAGACAAACACCCCAGACGCCATTCACACCTGCCGCGCTGCAAACTGTATATCATCATGCTAGACAGTTGTTCTCACGGAGTGCCGATCCAGGTCAATTGATAGGACGAGACCATGAACGACAACACCTTACGGACTTTCTACGGAGATGTGGGACTCCTAATCCAAGTGGTTGCATTTATGTCAGCGGACCACCGGGTACCGGTAAGAGTGCCATGGTCAATCAAATTACTCAAAGTCTTGTCGATTCAAAATCTATCAAGAAGGCGTACGTCAATTGTATGAGCATCAAGTCGTCAAGAGATCTCTACGAAACAGTGCTGGAGCAAGTTTCGGACCCATCCGACGTTACCGATGGCGATGCGGCCACGATTCTACAAAAGTTACTGGTGCCACGGAAGAAGTCAACAAGCGTGTATCTTGTCATTTTGGACGAGATCGACCACATTCTCACCCTCGACTTGGAAAGTTTATACAAAGTTTTCGAGTGGTCTATGCAGAAAACCTCGCGTCTCCTGCTTGTTGGCATCGCGAATGCGCTGGACCTCACAGATCGCTTCCTGCCGCGCCTGAAGAGTCGAAACCTCAAACCCGAACTACTCCCTTTTTTGCCATATTCGGCAGCACAGATCAAAACTATCATCACGGCTCGCTTGAAGAGCCTAGTGCCTGAGGGGAGCCCTGTGCCTTTCATTCACCCTGCAGCGATTGAGTTGTGCTCTCGAAAAGTGGCTAGCCAGACTGGAGATCTACGGAAAGCCTTCGAGATCTGTCGAAGGGCCATCGACCTGGTTGAGCTGGAGACCAAGCAGAAGCACGAGGCAGAAGTTAAGGAGCAAATTATCTTGTCCACACCTTCTCGACGACCGCTAAGGGAGAAAATGAACCACTCTTCCCCCTCTGAAGAAGCATCGGGTGAAAGTTTAACATCAATGTTGGCAACCTCACTAAAGACATTAACGATCGAGAATGCCCCTCGGGCCAGTATTGCGCACCTCAACAAGGTCACAGCGGCCGCATTTAGCAACGGGACGAGCCAACGACTCAAAGCCCTCAACTTGCAACAAAAGGCGGCCCTCTGTTCACTGGTGGCACTTGAGAAGCGAAACAGGGTGTCACGGACTTCACTTGTCCCCCCATCCCCCCTGAAATCGCAGACTGCCGCGCCAACTATCAAGCTATTATACGAAACGTATTGTTTGCTATGCACACGCGACTCAGTGCTCCACCCCCTTTCTGGGTCCGAATTCCGAGAGGTTGTGGATAGTCTGGAGACGCTGTCGCTAGTTTCGGAGGTGGATGGGAAGACCGGGTCTTTGGCTATGCTACAGACACCAAGCAAGAGGGCAAAGCGGACAGGTTTCGCTGCCGGTGTCGGCTTAATGGACGAAAGGAAGGTGGCGAGCTGCGCAGGGGAGAAAGAGCTGGAGCAGGCTATCGAGGGACTTGGCGAAGGCATTCTGAGGAGCATTCTGAGTGGCGAAGCATTAGACTAGGCGCGGGGGTTGGTTGTCTGAGTTGCATTGCATGAAGGGCGTTTGGTCTTGCATCGCCTGGCGTTTTTGCTGTTGCATGATTTCCTGGGACACAAGGCATCTGTTGGGATAGGCGCATTACGAGTTCGAGGCGCTCATCTGGGAGCAAGTATCTCGATTGAGTCGCGAAAGCTGCACTGCTAACTATGGCAATGGGGGAGGGCCGAGGGGATTCGGCTACCAATGAGCAGCGTTTATGGATATGGAATTTCACCATTGCCTTCTGACTGTTCGTCACCGGGGTGTTAGTTACACCTAACCTTACGTACCTATGGTGACATGTTGTATTCATCCCATAGGTAAGGAGATGTGATTGGCAGAGTGCTTTATAGAGTATCTACTGATATTATCAGGTGATTGTTTACAGTCGGCGACGATAATTCTGATTGGAAGCTCAGCAAACTTCAGTGAGACGTGCTGGCACTCCACGCCTATCAGGATGGCTCTGACGCCCTACCGCCTAAGACAAAGCCTGACAAGTCGGCTGCATTTCCTTTCCTGGTGTCCCCGCGCCGATATGCTGCATGCTCTAGAGTCTGTCTGTATACTTACCTAGGTATGTGGTGTAGCGCGACACCGATACCTGCACTCTGGACAATTTACAATTGTTGCGACCGAGAAGCACGGATGCCGCGAGGACGATATAATTCAACTGCTGAAACTGACGCATTCCTTGGTTTAAGTAGGTAATTCAATTTCAGTAAAGCTTCTAGATGGTGACCGTTGCGGCCGCTGCTCTTACTGAAACCCAGGCGTTGCTATGCATTTCTAAGACAGCACGAAGCCCTACGCGTTGTCGCACACGGGTTGCTACGGTCGTTGGTCGTGACTCTCGGCGGGATTCGCCATTCTGGCCGCAACTAACGTATACGTCGCACGATGCGGTCGCCTGCAAGGAGTCAGCCGGGCAGTCTTCTGCCCGTTTGGAAAGTCGATGCCGTCGCTACCAGAGTTGCAGCGTTGCCTGGAACAATCTGCTGGCTAGCGTTGGATGGGTTGGTACAGTAGTGTTCCGTACTTGGTCGAGTTATCGATGAGGTATGAGGTAGGTATGAGTATGAGGTATTTACACTTATACCAGCTGGCAGCAGGAACAGGACCCGGTCTTACGTGAACATGCCCTAGATACCTAGCGAGGTGCATACCCGTTGTCGCGTAAGTAGGCTGTTTATTCGAGTCGACCCGTTTAGCTACTGATGCTGCTTCACCACGCGCTTTGGGCTCGAGAACCGGGTCGGGGTCGACGGGTCGCCGGATCTCCAGTTCCGTTCAGGTGCCGAAGTGTCACTTTTCAGCAGGTAGGTCAGGTAGCTGTTGGTGGTGGCACCTCGGCGGATCTTTGACGCTTGGTAGGTGCATCGTCGTGCGATGGTGGCATGGTGCCTACCGCTTACGGCACGGTCTGTCGTTTGCCTGCTGTTTTGGCCCTCTTCTACATAAGTCTGTCTGATGCGGCGCATACGACTGTCTTGCTGCCCAACTGAGGTTTAGTAGAGTAGTAGTAAGAGTAGGTAGTATTATTTACATGAAGTTCGACACCCTAGTAGGAATCATATATGAGCGCTTTTATACCCCACGTACGCAGCATACGATGTACCCACAGGTTACCTACGATCTAATTCCTGCAGGTGCATTGTCCACTGACATGGTAGGTAGGTACCTGATGGTACTCCGTACATACCAACGTATGAAGTACCCGATGCGCCAGTGTGGACCAGTGTGGAGAACTATAATGCACCAATCACGCAGCCTCGCGCTGCATTTGTGCATGGTGGGCCCTGTATAAGTATGGTACGTCGGCCAGAGATCCTCTCCGGCCCCGCAGGTCTCCGGTCTGTGCTGCACCATTCCCCACACGTAGTATAAGACCGTAATCTCTTGGCACCCGCCCCCCAACGACTCTCATCCAAGACTGCTTCTTCTTGGCATGCAACACCCCAAGGGGCACTCAGAAACATCCCATATACCTCCCGCATTCCGCACCTTCGCAACGGCGTCCGACCGTACCGCCGGGACGACCGGAGCCTTGCGCCAGTCCCCTCTACGCCATTTGCCAGCCTATTCCGCGTCTCCGAACGAGCCATTGACCCCGGCTGGCCCGTTCCACCGCTGGTCTTGACTCGAGCCTGTTGTTGGCTTGTGCGACCATCGCGATTCTCGCCGTCGCGCACGCGCTTGCGGAGTACAACCTCCCCCTCCCCCTCCCCCTTCTGCTCGCCCCCACAGAGTAGTCCACACATCGAGCCCGCAACCGAGTCCACGACCACCGCCCCTGGCTAATATCGCCTGCACCATCCCGTGCCATGCGAGGCACGTACATGTCGATATTGACCGCTTGGTGGTGCTGATTAAATGGGTTCCAATCTCAACAATGCCGCCAATCTGCCACTCGACAGCTCACCCTCCAACCCCAAGCCTTCTATTTTCTCCCGTCTCGCCGCCCCCTTACGCTCTCGCGCCCGGCATCTCCCCGACTTCCACGTCCGCTTAAAGGAGCCGCACCGCCAGTACTCGGCTGGCGATCACGTTCAAGGTCACGTTGTTCTGTCTGTTGTGAAGCCCATCCGTGTGACACACCTTACTGTCGCCCTGCACGGCTATGTTCGTGCCTTTAAGAGTGCTAGTGCCGCTGCCCAACTCGCCACCGTCAATCCTGCTGTCATATCGGATAAAGACCGTCATGGCCGCTACCTCGGGAACGGACACGCGTCCCTTTTCCAGGACGAAATTGTTCTGTGTGGGGAAGGCAGACTGCAAGCCTCGAGATGGGAGTTCGAGTTTGATCTCCAATTTCCCGACCTAGAGCTGCCCAGTAGCATCGATGTATGGGCATCCCATCACATTGGCTAATACGTCGGACCAACTAACTAACCGCTTGGATAGTTCGAAAGGGGTACGATAGCTTATCTCGTGACGGCAACATTGACCCGTCCCACGGCCATAGCTCCAATCTCTAGTTGTGAGGCCAGGGTCTCCCTGATAGAGAAGCTGGATGTCGGATTGGTTGTTCCGCCTAGGGAACGCAAGGTCTTCCTCCAGACCATGAAAAAACGGCCTAAAAAGGGAAAGTCTGTAACCTCGGCGGTAACACCAGCGACCAAAAGCCGACCGTCCCTGACCGGGCTAGCCGAGTCACTATCAGACCGAGCCTCGACGAGGGCTGTAGAGAGATCGAATGGCAGCACGACAAACCTAGGCAATCCGGCCTCGGTGAGCTCAAATGTCGGGGATTTACCGTCCAATCCAATTCCGCTCGATGTGCAAAGCGAGATTAGCGGTGAAAGCGTTATAAGCAACAATAGCGCGCCTTGCAGTGTACGGGGTGCAGATGCTGCTGGCGAATCCGCAGGCAACAAGAATTCGGGACATGAGAGAGAGATCACAGCCACAGTCGAGCTACTGAAGGGCGGCTGCCTGCCCGGAGACTTGATACCGATAAAGATCAGGGTTGAGCATATTCGTTATCTCAAAAGCTTGCACGGCATCATCGTAACGCTCTACAGGCAGGGCCGCGTGGACTATGCTCCTCCAATACCGTCGATTACAGGGCGTCCCGGGGAGGATGCGAAAGGCCTAGAGCGGGATGAGTATGTTCCCAGGTCGAAAACTGGACTTGGCGGCTTGTCGTTATCTTTTTCTGGTTCGTGCAGTATCTTTCGAAAAGACCTCTGTCAGGCGGTGGTCCCTCTCATCATCGATCCGGTCACCCTCACTGCCAATATCACAACCGCCGTCAGAGTCCCGGAAGATGCCTTCCCCAGCATTAGGAATGTGCCAGGAGGCTTGTTATCGTTCCAGTACCATGTTGAGGCCATCGTTGACTTGGGAGGGAAACTCGCCAGCTCTTCGAGTGGTGCCGCACAATTACAGCCACCCACCATGATGGTCTCCTCCATATCAGCACGTGGTACACATGGGATCGATTCGAACTTGTTAGGAAATTGGAATAGGGCCATTATAGACACCGATTACGTAAGGCGAGAGAAGGGAGTGATCTCCGTCTCCTTTGAGGTCATCGTTGGAACAAGAGACAGCTCTAGGTCCCGAGGGAAAGCTATTATACACCCCTCTCTCGTCGCGCAATCCCCTACTCAAGGAGATTCACATAGAGAGGTGGAAAGGTATGATCATGCTTGGCAAGGCACCTACAGTGGCGATACCGAAAACCACGATGAATGCGATCATGGGGGTACGCAACAATCACAACCCGGTTTCTATCCCCCCGTAACATCCCTTCCAACGGCTCACTATGATTTCCAACCCCACGAGACGCAAGTTCCTATTTACGTGCCACCCCCTGTTCCCGAGGAGGAGAATCTTACAGACAAGGAACGTATACGTCAGGCCGAGCAGCGATTACTCCCAAGCCAGCCCTATCCTGACCGCTCAGGAACAGATGGTGGCCCATCACAAATTTCCGCACCAGATCAGCCACCCTACCCGACAGCCCACGGCACTGCTCCCGTCGGGCTAGGGATGGAGCCGAACACAAATGGCGAGGCGAGAGGGGAAGCATCCGCCCCTACATTAGAAATCATTAGAGCCAGCCCTTCAGAGTATCATGGTGATGATGATAAGCAAGAAATAGAGAGGCGACGGCTTATGGCGGAAGCTAGCGCACCCCCAGACGTACCTGACGACTACCATGGCGCGGAATCTTCCGCCTCTGTTCTTAACCAGGCTACATCGTCATCACACACGTGGTCTCATGAGCCATCAGCACCGATGTTAGATGAAAATGACGAAATCGGAACGGGAGCCCATTATCATGATATGATGGGGAGATCTAATGCGGCGGGCGCCTCGGAGCCCTTACCCAGGTATGAACGGTAACGCCATGGGAATTTCCTTGGTATAGGCTCTGTAAACAGGACAACAACACCACAAGAGTATATTTGGTCATGTAAAAAGGGTAAAACTAATGGTGTATATATGCGTCTTTCCGCACAACAAGCATGTATCCGCACTTTTGGTCCGGGAGGCCGCCAAAACAGGTACCTTTTTTGTGTTGTTGTATACTATCAATGACTAACATGTACCATATATCTGGATGGCATGAACGAGAAAATGACATGGATGAATAGATTGGAAGATATTCGAGACGTCTGCCGGCCTCGATTGGGTGACATGGCATTCGTACGAGAATGTCTTCAATCAGGTGAAGGATTCAAAGAGCCCCTTTCCAAAGACAATGAAGAATCGTAACGGTTGTCTCGGGCACGGCGGGCCATTGACGGGACTAGCAAATCCTACTGCTGCCGTTCTGAGAACAGTAGCTAGGTTCTGAACAATATTCATGTACGTTTGCTCGCCTGCCCTAGAACAAAACCTTTGTCTTATTAACATCACAGGGAAATTTGAGTCGCCCGCTATGTTATGGGACAAAGCATTTTGTATCGATAGCTCCGCCGTGGCTTTACTTATAAACACGATGCAGCGCCGCCAAGAAGATAATAAGCCTTCTTTGGCATCGCAACCCCATACGGAGGCGCTCGGACAGGTCACGGCCACGCATTCGAATTGAAAGCATTCTTCAAAGGATCCCGCAATACTAGAAGCACGCGCAGTTATATCGAAACCATGCCGACTTTTACTAGAGAACAGGTCATGAGTGGAGTCCAGTCGACTGAGAGCCAACTTGTCCGGGATCCTCAACAGGACGGCCCGCCGCAGCCGAAGACACCCCCGCCCCCGGGCGTTCCCGCCGACATGTATCAAGGAGGTCCCCTGAATAGTCACCCGCCGGGTCTCCTCCACGCCCACCCACCGAAGCCGGCCCCGACCCGCGTGGTTCACGACGGGAATACCTCGCTTTTCCGCGACTTCGCTGAGTATCTCGACCACGGCATAGACGATGATGGAAACCCCGTCATCCTCGACCTGACCTGCGTGATATGCAAAGACAACAAGCTCCTCGCGAGCTGCGCGACAACTAACCGCAACAGTGGCGAGACGACCGAGTGGCTCGCCGTACTCCCCTGCGGGCATTACTTCGGCTCAGAATGTCTGTCGGAGTACATGGAGAGCTCCGAAAGCCCGAGATGCCCCCTCTGTCGCTTCGATTTGGTGTATAGCTGCGGGCATCGTATCCCGGCTCACGAATATAACCCCGTGCTGCGACGGCGAGACCAGATGGCTATGACCTTGCCCGAGGGCGGCGCGATACCGACCGCTTGCGATGTGTGCTACGAGAGGCAGATCGAGTGTGCGATCGAGTCATTGCGCGGCCTCTTGTATCCGTGCCATGTTGCTACCGAGGATTTCAGGACCCCGGGCGCTATGGATACTATCCTTGACTCGTTTGCCTGGCTTCGGCGCGAGATTGAAAGGTTCATGGTGCTTAGGGATCAATATAATACCTGGTAGGTCTTCGATGCGGGAAGGAATTTGGGTGCGGGCTGCTAACATTGTTATAGATTCGTCATGGCTGGCTAGCTCCAACTTAGTAGCAGGGGAGGCAGCATTCATCCTCAAGGATGGCGATGGTGTGGGGGATGGAGTGAATATGACTCGGGCTTAACCAGCGATGGACTTTAGCGATGAGAGTTCTCCTTTATGGCGGTATGCCTGCGCAGCGTCACTGGCTATCTTGACAATAGACACTTGAACGAGCCGAAAGTCTTCCAGATACGATTCTCTTGTTACATGCTTGCTTGTGAACGCTCCTCCTACAATCAATCTTGTGCTATTGTATAAGCCAACTTGTTGAGAATTACTCATCATAGCAGCAGCTCATGGAACCCTATTTGACCTGTCAACATCACACTCGTAGTTATGTCCTGACAGTACTTTACGGGATCATTCTTCCACCGACTTCGCCTCCTTTGTATTATATCATGACAGTCTGCTCGGATGGAGACATACCTCCCTCTTGTCGGGCGAGCCTCCCTCCCTACCAACCCTCGGACATCCAAGGTGCTTCCTCAGGATAGCTCCTTAGCCACCTCATTGCAGATGTATTATTCTAGGCTTCCTACATACATGCTTCCCTCCAGCCTGGCCATAGCTCGCGAGCTTCCCTCAAATTGATGCTGGCGTAGTCTGTTCCTATACGTCTCTCCATCTGGATCATAGGCTGTAAGCTCCACTCCAACTCCTCGTATATCCACACAATGTATCGTCGACCCCCTTGCCAGCTACCTATTTCACATACCTACATCATCTTAGGCAGCTCGTATACACGCTTCCCTCCAGTTGACGCTCGTGGCTTAGCCCGTCCCTATACTGTACGCATTTTCATACTGCGTGTTCGTGGCTCGCGAGCCTCCGGAGCTTTCATTGGGACCACTCACTCACCCTCGGGATACTTCCTCGGTCAACTTCCCCTTTAGTAGCCTGTTCACGTACCCACCGTTCCCTCCACTCAGGTCGTAGCTCAAGAGCTTCTCTCTATTGATACCACATCTCGTCCATCTCCTGAATAGCACTTGGCACAGCTCCCGAGTCCTCAGGCAACTCTCCCATATACCATAGGGTCCGTACGTACGTGTCGCTCCCTCAGGATCATAGGTGACAAGCTTCCCTCCATCCATAGCTCTTACTGATACATCTTCTCATTGCGCTTCAATGAGACATGGCTGCCACGGAGCTAAAGTTGCCGCCGCCTCGCGCTCGGATGAATCCCATTCTAGAGGCTAGAATAGCTATTGGTATCAGCATATTCGCGGCTCCTCTCACATCTGAGGCCGCAAGGAACCCATCGTCAACCTCTCTGGTCAGTGGTGCATAAATTGGCCCATCTCCTCCCATCTTCCTCTTCGATCCTGTCCTGTCTTTCTGCTTCATTCACAGTCTCGACTCACCTCCATCAGTCAGCTCTTACTGATTCTCTTCACAATAATCCACGATTACCTACTCGGCTCACAGCATCCACTTGCTGTTTATCTTCCTCCTTGCCTATCTTTATCAACCAAGGAAAGCACCGCTACTGTTATCAAGATGCCTACCATTACTTTGGAAGAAGGGTATGATATCCAAAGCTCTATATCCCCTTGTTCAGTGGTTCATGGACACCCTTACTGACTCCCCATTCCTAACAGCTTCGTTCCTAACTGGCTCCCCCACTTCGACCAGCATGGTATACTACATCCGGATGTCGAGATAAAGGTCGACTGTAGTATCTGCCACACTGAGCTTGCCATCACTCACTACGTCGGCAGTAACAGGGAGGCTTTTGCCATGCTCCCATGCGGTCATGTCTTCGGATATAGCTGCATTGGCCGGTGGTTAAGACAGAAAGACAACTGTCCTCAGTGCCGCCGAACGGTAAAGCATGGTTGTGGTCACCAAGCCACCATCCTCCCAATCACGGGTGGAGGGCAGTTCAACTCCTTTAGCCTGCCACCGGTATTGGGTGCAGGTGAAGAACTACCATATTGGTGCACCTCCTGCCGGATGACAACTGGAAGCCAACCGGGAAGCGAAGCCAACCGGCCGCGAGCCTCTCCACAACAATCGGAAGAGTTCTCTGATGATGAGGAGCTTATGCTTGCCATCGCGATTTCGCTGTCGGCCGTGCAAGTGAACGTGAATCGCGATAACGACAACGGAGCTCGATCGGAGAATGACAGAACCAATGCGGGATATAATGCTAGTTCTTCACGACGAGCGATGGGAACTGGAAATCCCTCCCCCCCAGCTGGCACAAGAAACACGGAACAGAGAGCCTCCTCCCGCCACCAGCCGCAGAGAGAATCGTCTCATCGGCACACTCACCAAGGAACGTCTCGTCGGCATTCCCAGCGAGAGTCATCTCATAGACATTCTCCCCGAGAACCATCTCGCAATCACTCGCACAGAGAATCCCCTCGTCACCATTCTCGGCGAGAGAATGCTCGCGACTATGTTGAGGCAGAGCCTTCGTACCACAGCCGCACGCAGTTCCACAACCCAGTATCTATGCCAACTTACATCAACAGCGACGGCACCAGCCATGGGCCTCACTGCCCGTGCTGTCCTCGTCTCGGCGCGAGCCATGCCTCACTTCGCGTAAGCACTTCTGCCCCCTTCAGAACTGATGAGAATCTAATCTGACCTTTACGCAGCGTCAACCATTGCTCTTCGTGAGCCCGCTGATTACTATTCACCCTCAGTGTCAGTGCTCAGTCTGCCGAACTCGCAATCACTAAATGCGACCATGAGAGCAACGGAGTGTATCATCATAAGGAGGGAGGCAAAGGACTCTCGTGAAGTTCTGCATGCTTGGAAAGCAGTGTCGTCTTTATTCTGGCAACTGTTATTGCATAGCGACGATTATTAATGGAGTTCCCGGATGAATATCTATATTCACTCCTGGGAGGGGTTTGGCCTGGTTTGCATTGTTTAGGGGGTGAATAGTCACCAGGGGAAAGTCTTCTGTTTGGTAAGGCACACGGAGGTTTTTGGGAAAGGAGTTTGCGCTTGGGTTTGGTGTACAGCACGCTCATAGGCCAGCTTTACAGACAGAGAGACAGTTCTGCACGGAATTGATCATCGCTTTGATTTTAATTGCAATCTGTGATGGTCCGAAATATGTGATATGGCTTCTCGAGATGGCCTGAATGGCTTCAGTCGCGACAATGTGTCATGGTTGGCGACTCGTGAGGAAGTTGGACGACTTCCACAGCGCGAGTCATAAGAGAATGGTATTTACAGTACGAAGTACGTGATGACTAAGTCAAGACGTGACAAACTGTATTCGGCCACAAGCTAGGCTCAGCCATATAACAGCTAATAGCGGAATTTAGCGGATGGCCGGTGGCACTTCTAGTGGGATCTGTAGCCAGTCAGGCAGGGTGGCCGATCCAAGCCGGCGGCCCAGAGAGTTGATCGCACGCCAAGCATTTGCCTGAGACGTGCAAACAGGGCGACTTGCGGTAATAAGGCGACGAAGCTCAGCTGCCATACAAACGCCTTATCAGCACCGATACAACAACAATAGCCACCACCATAACCACAACCACAACCACAACCACAACCACAACCACAACCACAACCACAACCACAACCACAACCACAACCACAACCACAACCACAACCACAACCACAACCAACATAGCACCTGGATGACCAACTCAATATATTTCCATACCGTCGCCGCAAATCGCTACCCTAACAAACGAAGCCAACTTCTACTCTAGCTGGCTAGCTAGCTCCGTGCGCATTTTCCGGATACGACAATCTCAAAGTCCGTCACGATGCCGGACAAATGGGTGGATTGGTCCAAGAACGTGCGGTCTAAGGACTATCGCGGCTCCGGGTCCTTCGCGACCTTCATGATCATCGGGCGTAGGTAGCCTCGCCAGCATTCCTCCCCGCCTTTATCTATACCTCGTTTCTGCAATCCGGTGATGAATGGCAAGCTTCACCGCGACCATTTCTCCCGCAATGCGATTGACCCCTCGTACACGACAAGCATCCCAACCCCCAAGTCCTAAAAGCTTCATATCAGAGCGCATGCTAACCGACCATACATCGACTCAGCCGTCTGCTTCTTCCTAGGAATCCTCTTCGCCGAATTCCCCTACGACTTCCCCCTCCTCTGGACCTCAATCCCCATCGAACCCTCGTACCTAGACCAGCTAGAAACTCACCTAAAATTCGTGCACCAATCCCCCCCGCTGATATCACGAATGCTCAGCATAATGATCGGCACAGGGTTCCTAGGCTTCTTCATAAAGCTCTTCCGCGCGTCCGAGAGCAACATGCTCTTCGACGGCGCATCGCTGGTCCTCTACGTAATCGGCGTCGGCGTCTACATAGCCAACATAGTCAAGGGCTTGCGCTTTGTCAGCGCCGGCATCTGGCACGCCGACGACTTCCCCGGAAACCTGCCCGCCTCGGCCCAGAAGCTCCACGAGTCCGACGGCCGCGTCGTCCTCGGCCGCGAGGAGAGCCTTAAGGTCATGGCGGCCAGCAACACCATCCTTGCCCTCGTCCTTGTTGGCGTGCTGGTCCTGCAGGCTGGCCAGTGGTATGCCGAGCGGAAGGACAACGAGGAGTTTGAGCGCGAGGCTGCTGAGCAGGAGAAGAGTGCCGGTGCCAGTGTTGGTTCAGGTAGTCCCACGACCGCCGCGGAGAAAAGGGCTAGCAAGAAGAAGCAGTAATCACGATGTCGAATTTTGCCTATTAGGAGAGATTTCCTTTTTTTAATGGCTTGGAAACATTTTATTTAAGTAGAGTTTAACCGCCCCAGTTACGGGCGGACGAACAGGAAAGGGATGGCGTGGGTTACGGGGTACTTTTCTGTGTCTGGGAAAGGGATGTGTATATTGCTGAGCACGAGGGGAGCCCGGCCTGCAAGGAACGGGAATTGTACGCCGGAAACGAAAAGC
This sequence comes from Xylariaceae sp. X802, assembly GCA_028637635.1. NCBI lineage: Eukaryota > Fungi > Ascomycota > Sordariomycetes > Xylariales > Xylariaceae > Xylariaceae sp. X802. Next base: position 22,260 of record JAJFDH010000071.1, on the reverse strand, counting down.
AAAACACAACGTGAAGAATCATTTGAAACCTATTTACAATATTGCACGCTGTTTTTGCGAATAGTCCAACTCCATGCCTCGTTTATCCGGTGGTATCAAGAGAGGCAGAACAAGAAAAGAGAAAATTACACACAAAACGCCCGACCCCCAATCGAAGCCCAGGGTATTCATATTGAAGAGCAGAAAAAAAACGCCGTCCATGCTAGGTATTGATGTTCTATATGCACGTGCTTTCCGCGTGATTGACTAAACTACCTACGACCGGGGAGATCAGGTGTCCGCTCATCTGCTTGATGTTGGAACTCAGTCCACGTGGTCTGGCGGCGGTCATACGCCGACGACGTTGACGACCGCAATGACGGCGAGCGGACGGTGGACGGGTCCGCGAAGATATTGATGCTTTCGCTGCCGCCGCTGTGCTGCCTCTCGTCGCGCGGGGTGAACGGATTCGACACGGCACCGCCCGAGTACCGGTCCGTGAGATTCCGGAGGCCGCCGACCTCGGCAGACGGGTGGTAGCTGCGCGGTCTGTCGGTCATCTCGCTGTCGGGCCGGAACGCGAATGCCGAGTACGGCGAGCTGGGCGAGAGGAAACGCCCCGACACGCGGGTCGGCGAGGTGGCGATGCTCGAGCTCTGCGCCTTGGCGAGGAAGTCTATGCGCTCTGCGTAGTAGTCTGCGTGCGGCATCGGCGCGCTGATGTTGTTCCCGAAGGAGCTGGACGAGTCGTGCTTCTTGTTCTCGGCCTCGGCCTTCTTGCGCCTGTGCCGCACCAGCCAGACACCCCCTGCGATCAGCAGCAAGATACCGATGCCGCCTATGACACCACCCACGATCGCCGCTATGTTGACTGTGTTGGCGGCTGTGGAAGATGGGGCCTTGCTGGATGATGCGGCGCTAGTTGCACCGCCTGCGGCTATCGACGTGGTATGAGTAGAGACGGCAGTGGTAATGCTAGTCGATGCCGCCGCGGTGGCGGACGATGTATTGCCGACGGAGGTCGGGCTGGGCGTACTTGACGATGCCTGGCCGGGTTTCTTGCTCTGATCTTGGTCCACCACGCAGTTTATACTACCCTCATCACAGTGATACCCGAATGGACAACAGCCCTTGCCGCATGTAGGAAGCTTCCCGTTGAGTTCCGTCGTCTTGATCCCGGCCTTCGGGTTCGCCGCTGGGTCCTGGAGTGATAATGCGCAGTTGATGGTCTCTATCGTCGTGCAGTCACTGCCGCTGGGGCAGCACAGCACCGTCGTTCCGCCAGCTAGCACGTTACATGTGGCCCCCGCAGAACAGCAGAAGTTCGCCGGCAGCCCAGCTTGCGGGCATTTATTGTAGTTGGCGGCGCATGTGCCGTCCCTCTCGAGCAACCAGTTTGGCGGAAGGGAGGTCGCGGATGCAACCGCGAAGGCTGCTGCGAGCCATAGAATCCGCAGCGGATCTCGAGCATATAGCATAACTTGGTAGTTTGCTTGACCTCACCAAGTAGATTGTAGAAGGATGGATGGTGAGATAATGGGAAGCGAAATGAAGTACGTATTTCGGAAGAATTAGAAAGAATAATAATAGGCGTGATTATCAACTGAGCTTGTCAACCAGGACAAGAGAAGAGTAGGAGAAACGGCAGAGTAGATTTGTGGCGGCGAAAAGAATGGAAAGGGGAGAAAAAATTAACGAGGTTCAATTCACCAGGAATCCTGCAGGCACGCAAGGAATGCAAGAGGCCTATGGAAAATAAGTAGCGACAAGAGTCACGAGCAGACAATGGAAGATGTGGCAAAGAAGATTCAGTGTTGGGTAATGAGTGTGCGTGTAGTCAAAGAGAAGGCATCAGACAAAGACGGAGCTTCCTTGACAGAGGACAAACAATCAACGACGACTCACAAGGACTGGGTGGAAAGAAAGTCCGCGCCTATACCGCGATAAGGAAAGAAAAAAAAATCGAACCAAAAAGCCTCATCGTCTTTGATCCCGCCGGGCTTGATTGACCATTGTTCATTCAACCCGGTAGACGAGAGGGGGGTTGAATGGAACGCAGTCCCAACCGTCGTTCGACCAGAGACAGAGTCTCGCAACAGATCATCCATCACAGTCCAACCAATGCGGCTCTACCGGGCCACGCATGACCACGAGCAGAGGGGGGCCGACTATTTGGCCATCGACTGGCTCGGATCTGGAGTTAATTCAACAGCGTCGACGATTGGGGCGTTGCAGAACAGCGGCAGCGATGCGATCCATGTGAGGCAGTGTAAGCCTGTGCACGCGTTAGGCGACGGTGATGTTGGCCAAACGAGAGGCTCTGGCGAAGCGAATCGCCCGTCCCCTGGCGTCGGCGGTTACCTTGGACGAGCAGGTAGCCCGCTGCCCAGCGTCCTATAGGCAGACAGGGCGGTTGCAGCAGCAGAGCCGACGCGGACGGAGTAGCGATTTTCGAATTAGGCGCGATGAGAGCGGATGCGTGCCTGTGATTGGACGCCGGAATCGGCACTGATGCTAGCCGTGGACCCCAGCGGCCCCAAGTGGGTCAATGTGGGGGTGAGGGTTAAGTGGAACCATGTAGTGTACACTAGAGCACATCTTTATGCACGAGGTGGGTCCGGATTGTGCATTGTTTGGCAGGCATAGTATCGGCCCATCATGTGCCGAGCGAGGGCATAGGTTTGTGTAGGTATTCCGTACGGATCTGAGATTTCCAGATATCTTCAACTTGACGTTTGGATGAGTGCTCGTTCGAGAAAGTCATATGTGATAACTACGGAACGGAAGATGCAAATCTGCAAATCTGCAAATCTGCAAATGCCAAACCCATTGCATGCCTTCACCGACTCGTACATGATGCATTGCCTCCTAGTGCCACGGCCATTAGAGCATCATGTACTTATCTGACGAGGGGCACTCATCACACTTCGCGATCATGACAAGCTCAGTCGAGTCAAGTCGGGTACAGGCTACTTCACCTACAGTCCAAGTTACATAACATTCGGAGTACGGACTACTCAGGACATACCGCTTACGATCTCACTCTCAGTTGGCTACTGCACATTCCCAGTTCCTTCGCAACCCGCAGCTCGTCGGGCCGTGCCTTGGCAAACACGAGCGTCTTCAACGATGCAAGCCAGCCTCCGGCCCCGGCGTACAGATGAACAACCAGCAGCCCGCGCAAGGTAGAAAAGAACGTATCGATATCATGGCAAAGACGCACCCAAGCCCGAAGACCACAAAGAGGGTGAAATTGTGCCGACCAGCGCATCTCTCGCTTGTTCCAAGTTCAACAGCCGCAGTCAATCATGCCGTGCGCTCTCTGTCGGGATACATCGCATCCATCCATTCCTGTTATGTTACTATTACTGTTCCATTAATTGCTACTCAGTCCTAAATGCATGGTGGGCGTCGTGGTGGTGTGGTGGCCGTTATGTACGTGAATATTGAGGGAATCCTGCATGCTACGTTCCGGGCAGGATGCAGCAGCAGCACGCATGGACATGACATCCTCGGGGGCGGGAACGCATAACTGCATGAGATACCTAGCCCTGGAGCCTTCCAACGCCCTGGGAGACAGCAGCAGCGCCCAGAGCGAAGAGAATGCCGTCGTTCATCCTCTTTGTCCGGGCACCCCTTCTTTTCCGTCTGCCAGCTCATTCGCCGTCGTAGCCATGGCCATCCATGCTCGGACATGTGCCCTGTAAGTGCTTCCCGTCAAGGAAGGGCAGTCTAATGTAGGTACCTACCTACATGTGCTGGAACTCGGGAAGTCTGGCGCAGGCTCTCCTCCCAATTGGTCGTCAAATTTTCTCTCGATTATCAGCGTACGAAAGTACGTCCGTAACTGCAGTCGTCTGGTGGAAGCAGGTTCCATAAGCAACACGAGCTGAAAAAAGAAGCGGCTGCAATGACGTGTGTTTTAACTTGTTTTCCCTCTTCTCTGGATAGCGTGATTGATGATCGACTGACGATTTGGACTGTTGATCATGTGGCCTTTACATGTGCTCACCGCCTCGATTCCTGCAACGCCGGACAGCCTCTAGATAGCATGTTTGGATAAAGTTCCTCGTTTCCGTGGCTGGACTATGTGTCACATTACATCACGTATGTAGGCACATAGGTATGTAGTAGTTGTGTACTACTGCGCGTTATTCGGGACCTTGTTGTCAGACAGCTCCAAAATGTGTTAGACAACGAAGGAAAATTTTTATGCTTCTGGCCAATTGTTGTCAGCCAGAGTGCAGCGACGCTCAAGTCGTTACGACTGGAAACATTCACGTAATCCGGGAACGCGTTTTGACGTGTAATTGAACTTTTTTTATTTTCTGTGATGCGTCAATCGCACCAGTTTTCTTGGGATGTCCTTCCTCACCCTCAAGAATTGTGGTTTTGGTAGCCGGGAAGCAATCATACCGGTGCTTCTCTCGTTAAACCTTTGGCCAGACTATCCATCATCCCCTGAGGGTAATATGCCCTAGTTCGTACCCATGGATGGCTCCAAATCAACCCGTAACGCCCATAGCATGCCTGGGTATATATCAAACCAAAAATGATGAGCTGTAAAGTAACAATCGGTAAATAAAAGTCATCGTTGCCTCTCATAAGCCACAAGTTCGCCCAGTCTCCCTTCTGTTCGTGGCAGCCTCCCTTCGCTACCAGTCTTCCCGCCTCATTTTAGTTCCTCATAAAATTTCAAGTTTAAGTGTCGTTCCAATTCGCCTTGCGGCGCGCTCTCTTATATTACGTATCCGATGTGAAAATTATAAAATGCAAAATGGTATTCGTTCGTAAGGGGATGGTGGTGATCCTGCACCACTCACGGCCAGGCATATGCATCCGGGGAAGAGGACATCCAGCCGTAACAGACCAAACTCCTCAAGACCGGCTATGTTGGAGAGTGGCTGCTCATATTAATAGATAGTCCCATCCCCTGGCCTGCATAACATCTCTCCAGGAAATGTATGGTGCCTCCGTTGATCCCGTTGTGGCGGCGTTCGACTGGAGGCCGTCTACTTGCTGCCAGACTTCGTGCAGCAGAGCCATCACGGCTCCGAACCCACCGGCGCTGGAAGCGGCACCGAGTTGGGCTATTCGGTCGCTGAAAAATGATCTGAAACTCGATGTCGGACTGCTGACAGAGCCCCCAACCAAGTACACCCAAGCAAGACTTCGGTCAAAGCCGTGAGGTCCCGACGGGATGTGCTGAAGCACGTTCGTGAGCTTTTCTACAAGCCCGATACAGCTGGCCTGGCTGGGCGAAAATCCGGGAACAAGACTGCAGAGGTAGATCCGAGCGGCCAAGCGGAATGCGCTAGTGATGTTCTTGCTCAATTGCTTTGGACTTAGGGAGCCATTGGCGTTGAATGGCATCTTGGTGGAGCTGTCGCAGCTCTCCGTGAGACTGATCTGCTCGCCGAGCGAGTGAACGTGCGTGCAGAGGGTGATGTCATCCATGCCCTCTTGCTTGAGATTCTCAAGACATGCGATCTCCGAGATCAGATACATGACGCGGTCCTCACAGCCCATTAACTCACGTAATCCAAGAGAGCTATTTGACGTCGAAAGGTGCTTTTCCCGATAGACGTGCGCGAATGTCGGTGCCCTGCCTTGCATCGTAGCCCCGAGAATATCAATCCAGGCCGTCAACGTCATGTTGAAAGGTGTTTGCGTCAATTGCTCCGTGGGCTCCGTGACGATTCGGGGCAAATCGAGCTTGTTGACTAGCGAGCTGACCGCTTGGAAATGCTGGTGCCACGGGATGTCTGGAAGCGAGTCGTCATACTGACCTACACAGCATTGGAAGAAAATGAGACTCAACGTCGCCTCTAAGATTCGATGGTGGTCTTCGTCTCGTTGAAGTGCTTCGCACAGGCAAAGGATAGTAGCATGTCTGTGCCTCATAATATCATTATCGATTTCCTCACTCTGGATATTCATCGTAGCCTTGAAGTGCTGGGCAGCAATCATGAGGCAACAGTGAAGGTAGCCAGGGTTGTTTTGCAGAGCCGGGAGGATAAGATCAGAGCCGACCGATCCATGCTGATTCGTCTCCAGAATAGGGAAGATGGTGGGCAGGACGAAATGAATAAAGTGGTCCAATAGTCGCTGGTCGTTCTCGTCCAGTTCGACGTTGATCTGCCTGGAGGTCATGGTAGGCCCGTGCGAGAAATCAAAAAAGTTAACGTTCAGTGCCTCCTCCGCTAGCGACTCCCGTCGTTCTCGGTAGATCTGCTCCGTCCATTCGCCATCCATTGGGTAGCTCGGTAGGATTGTCCCTGGTGGCGGGGGCGTATGGTAAGTGCTGAACGTGGAAATGGTTGATTCCCTCAGTGTCGGAACGTCATTAACGAACATCTGACGTTCTGTCTTGACATCAATTTCGTACGGGGACATGTTAAACATGAAATCGGAATGCGTAGGCAGCAACTGTGAATTGTAAACACCACACTCTGACCCATCTGGTGGGCTGTTGAAGTTGAAGGCGTAATGTGAGTCAATTGAAGCTGATCTTGTCCGATCTAGGGGATCCGAGAAAGTTGCTGAGCTTGGTAGGGAGTGGGATAGCCCAGGTGGTGAGCTGATAGAAGTCTGGATGGTGTGCGTCGCCTTCTCGGAAGCCTTCTTACGCTTGATAATCATTTTGATGTCCTCCTTCTGTTGTCTCCTTGCGTCGCTGTTGCTCCACCATACTGGCCGCTTATATTCACAGTGAAGGCCAAGATGTTTGCATGCCGTGCACATGGGAGTACCTTCATCACACTTCTTTCGTCGCAGTCTGCAAGTATAGCAGCCTAGTAGAGAGATCTGGGTCAGTTTTCCGTTCGAGTGGCCCATATACTTAATTGGCTGGGCAAGAGGCCGTGGTCTTTAGCAGAGGAGTACAAACCTGTTCTTGAACGTCGGTGCATCTGTGTCTTTGCCTTTGGGTTGACAGTGGTGTTAGGCCTCGCAGCCTTCGCCTTCGGGGGTTGTGCGACAGCCATGTTGACGGTTGCAGCCATCATAAAGCTCTCACACGAGTTGGGGGGTATGGTCGACATTTGTATGGTATGCTCGGAGTGAAGGTACCTGCGTTGAGGTGCAAGTAGGTGGGGGGGTTGTTACTTGTTGCCGAAGGTACCTAGTCCAGCCAGGGTCCAGAGCCAAGCTGATATTGTTGCTGGGGTCTCTCCACCAACCGTTGGTTTAGTCCAGTACCAAAAGGTCACCCAACTGTCGAATATTCACGTGCCGGGTTTGTCAATGACACCACTCAAGACCCAAACCAGTAGGTGCGCCGCTTCGCAAATCGTGATAATTAATATTACTTCGTGAATGAATGGAGGACCTGCTCCAAGCGAGTACCGGCTCGACTTTCACTTTGATATAAAATAACGGATAAGAGAGGGTATAGAGGGAGGTGGGCGGAAGGAGGTGAGGAGGGAAGAGGAAGAGAGCGCAAGGTGAACTGGAATGACACTTGGATTATTTTACCCTTCAACAACTTCGAGATAACTGGGCAAAGGAGGCGTGAAGCCTTATATCATGGCTTCGTGGTGCGTCGTGAGATGAGCAGTGTTCAAAAATAGCAACAAGCACCAAGCTGGACTAATTCCTTTTTTAACCCGTGATGAAGGCAGCCTAATTACGGACCATTGCATGGGGAATTAGCCCGACTGGGGATAGAGGGACGTGACCAGGACTGGGCTTGCGCTTGCAGGTTCCAATCAAGCCGGTCGGTTCGCCGGGCCTGCCTGTCGACTCTCGTCGAGTCCAATTCATTGTTCTGCACAGGTGGTACGACCAGCCACCCCACTGCAGAGTAGCGGTGCAGAGGGCATGGTACCATCGGTGGCACACACGGCTGCAGACAGAGACAGGGCTCGGTGGTAGTGTGGTGACATTGAGGGTTTTCGGGCGACCGAAACCCGCAGCTCTCCAAGAAGAAACCAACCCCGTAGGTAGGTAACTTACCTACCTAGGTATGTAAGCAGTTGCTCATTTACCTATCCTGCCACCGGGCCCATCTGTTGAGCTTCGACCCCTAAAATAGTTAAGAGGTGCCTGGTGAAGGTCGTTTAGGGAGAGGATGTGCGTGTTTTCGGTGTTAGATCTTCGGGGTTTGCGCAAATCTCTATCTACCGGTACCGCATAGCAGGTCCTCCGACATGCTGCCATGCTGTGGGCTCCGCGGCTTCGGAGCAGCAATCTCGCAAAGTAGTGCATGCACCAGTAACAAGGTGCCTACGGTACTTCGTAGTGTACCAAGACATACCCAGCACGGGTAGTACATAGGTAGGTAGCATGCCATGGTATTGAGAACCGTAAGCTGTTCCACCTAGAATATTATCCGAGGAGGACGCGACCCCATGGGATCAGAAACTACCCATGCCGCATGCGAAGAGCCCAGGGCCCATGACTATCGTCGGCTTGACTGCGGGACTTATCGATGAGGCTGGGTTGTACAGATGCATCGCTAATTAATCGTTACCCTATAGAAAGAACATAAAGACTCAACATCGTGGTATGGATAACAAGTACCTACTGCGCACATTCGGTACGCACGCACACGGAAATATACTCACATCGTAGGTACTATGTGGTTTGTGGTCAGCAGAGATGCTACCGGTACCAGGCTGCAGAAGCTCCTCAGCCAATACTACCTTTGTCCACTATTAGGTAGGCGTTCCATTCCTATGCGGGCTACACTACACTATACCAACGCACGGCCGAACAAGCTTCTTCAGGCTCACACATCCCACATGATATGTATGTACCTGGAAAAATTCTCGGTCTATGAATCGGCTCTATCCAAAGTCGTTAGTCAACAGGAACACACGGCTGCGCAGGACCCCAGCGCCGAGCGGGCGGGCTTGATATCTACCTCCGAGATAATTAGGAATTCCGAATGACGGATTCCGTTGCGCCGTCAGAAAAATAATCACAAAGTCTTCTTCTATGCTCCCGTCCTATTCGGGGAGGTACACGCGTAGAGGGCATGGCGTCGCACGCAAACCACATGCACGCCATGCTCACTGGATTCAATTGCAACTCCGGGCGAGAGAGAGACCAAAAGAAACATGGAGGGAGAGAGAGAGAGAGAGAGTGCAGGTGTGTGTGTCGAGAAAGGTGGAGCCGGCAGCGCAAAAGACCGACTTGTGACCGTTGGCCAGCCGGGTGGCCAAGCGCAGCGCTAGCGACACGGATCCAACCGAGTCCGGACTAGCGCATGTGACGAGTTGGGTAACTGACCGGCCCGCGCAGGCGTCGATTGGCCACGGCCGCAGCTGGAGCTCGGGACGGGGGCGCCAAGCCCAGGCGATTAGCCAATCTGTATGCAGGGACGGGAAGTTCCCACTAGCGTCGTCATTAGTGAGTGCCAGCGGTAGGTATTCGTGATGCGGGTCTAGCCTATCCCGGGGGCACTATACAACGTCGTCGCGCAGTCGATGCCGCCAACAAGCAATATTATGCAGCCAAGGGCAGACAATGCCCAGTGAGGAGCCAGTATTGTAGATTTGTAATACCTCCTTGTACGCTAGGCGCATTGTGTGCATTTGATGCTACGTAGACGGAGGTGGCAAGGATGCGGTATACCCAGCCTGGTGCAGCGTGTAAGTAACATAGTACTTCGTTCGGAACATAGAATAGGTACCTGTTCGGGTTAAAGGAAATGTTGGAGGTTAGGGTTAGTATGCAAGTGCACTTAAGTGTACAACTTACAAGCGTGTACACTACTTCGTACGTCCGTAGTGTAGCTAGGTAACGAACTCAACTTGACTTCACTGTCATTCTAGGTAGGTATCTGCCTCTCGGACATTTGTTCATCATAGGTTTTCTTCAGGACCTGAAAACCTCACCCATTTCGAGGCGAACGATTATGCGGGGGCGCGAGTTGTGAGATCCGTCGGCGGTGCTTGTAAGCTTTTTACGTGAGCTGCATACAGCGTACCTGTGGTTACCAGGACCGTTCCTGTCTGCGGGGGCGGTAACATTTGAACAAGGCACAGGCACTTTACGAAGATAGGTAGGGCTGGTCTGATGGACTAATTTGGCCGTTTCTATTTATGGGCAAATATTGAGATGCTCGGTTAATCGCTGGTGTTTGCTTTGGGGCACATCGCATGCACGGCCAGCGCCTATAACAATACATAGTAATGTACTACGACGTTGATCAACAGGCTGTGCTATTTTTAGCCTACTTCACACTACGGATATTGGTACTCGAGGCTCATGACAAAGCCCGCTCTACGGACGTAGGTAATTCATCTGAAGGACGTATGCAAGTATCTAAGTAAGAAAACCCGGTTACGACTGGGTCGCGATTCGAGCAGTATTATCTCCACAGTTGTCAAGTCTTAAGTAGGAAGTAAGCTGAGCATCAAACCCTCGGATCCTACGGATAACGACCTAGTCACAAGGATTCAGCTATCGGCTGACGTACCTAGTGTAGTGAAAGATAACCTGTTACCAACCCTGCTATGCTCTCAACTCTGATTGGCCAACCCACCCAACTGCTACACTATCTAGAAGTTGTCACCAGCATTCAACTACACCTCTCCCGCTATTCCTTAAGTTAGGAGAGGTACGTCGGCGCAAGGACCCCTTAGTGTATAACTAAGTTGCTAGCGTACGATCTACACTATAGCGCAGTAGAGAGGCACTCTATAGACACTATACTAAGTACGTCCGTATATCAAAATTTCTTCTCCCGCAGAGGGAATGCCTCACATAATGCCCGTACAAAAGAGTCTCAATTGGCAGTAACAACCTACATGCCAGGAGTCCAATATGAACGATTTCCCAAGTGTTGCATCGGCCGGGGCTTTTGCCTCTGTTAGGCGCTTTATTATGCCGCCTGATTTTACACCCCCGGCACCCAGAGTCGTATCGTCAGCAAATAATCCGCCTAATCCAATTCAACAACGTCCAAACGCATACCCCCGGCCGCGGTCCCAGAACTTAACCCGGGATCAACGGGTTGAAATAAGAACCCTACGAAACCACGTTCACCCTGGCCAGACATATGAGCAAATCGCGGCTGAGTTAAATGTCACCCAGCGACAAGTTCAACAAGCCTGCACCGGGCCGCTTACGCCGAAGAAAAAGAAAAGCAGAAAAGTCGCGATCAATACACCGTTACGCAATCGAATTAAAGAATGGCTTGACGAAGACACTAGCCGGCGACGACTTACATGGGCGTCGCTTCCCCTTATGATTCCCGACTTTCCATTTTTTGGTGAAAGAGCAATAAACACAGCTATGAAAACACTTGGTTATTCCAGGAGGGTGCGACGACGGCGAATACACCTTACAGCCAGGCACAAACAACAACGTCTCGAGTTTGCTGAATACGCATTAGCACGGTGGCCTAACCCAGAAGATTGGCTGAGAGATGACTGTATAGGTTTCTCAGATGAGTGTTGGGCCACTACTGACCCAATGTGGAAGACATGGGTTACTGTGCACAAGGATGAGGACCCTACCGTGTTCGACCTAGAACGGAAAGCACATCCAGATGGATGGATGGTTTGGGGCCTTATTCTAGGCCTTAAAAAAAGCCGACTATATGTCTGGGACCAAGGGGAAACAGTGAATGCCGAGAGGTATATTGAAAGGATTCTGCCAATAGTGCAGGAGTTTGCCTCTGATAAACCTGGTTTCGTATTTCAGCAGGATGGGGCTGCAGCACACCATGCTAAGGTGACCAAGGAAAGGCTGGCACAGTTAGGGATTGCTACTTTCAAGTGGCCATCTAAGAGTCCCGACCTTTCGCCTATTGAGAATGTATGGTTTTGGATGAAAGACTGGTTATATAACCATTATAATATCCAGGCCCTTTCTAAGGCGGAACTTAGAGAAGCTCTTTTGGCTGCGTGGGATGCTGTACCTTCAGATTTTTTGTATAGACTAGCTACGGGTATGCCGGCGAGGTTACGGGAAATTATTAGGACCGGGGGGGAATTGCTGGATCATTAATGATATGTGACGATTATTTGTCATAACCGCCAGTACGTTGTGTACGGAACGCTCAATTGCACTAAGTTTTCAGCTTCATTCATCCCTAGCATGTTGTTGCTTGCTTGCGATCGAATACATAAACAGTGTCTTTCGTGCTTTTCCATATGCCTGCCCAGTCAGTATATCCTCCTCCCCGCCACTTGGTTGCCTGCTCACCTAGTGTACTCTCCTCACTATCTGTCTGTCTGCTCACTTAGTACCCTGCTACCTATATCATGGCAGTCAACCGAGAGTGCTTTTTGTGTCATCCGCACGCTATATGGCCTTCTTTTGCTGCTGCTGCTATGTGCCCTCGTCATTGCACCATCACGACAGTTACGTGGACCTGTACCACGCTGACTGATGGTCGCGCCCCTCGTCCAACAACCACTACCACGATCACTAGTTTTTCGGGTAGTAATACCGTGTGTACTTCGACCATGCTTAACCCACATTTGCTGGTGGAAACGCAAGGGAATGTGAAAAGCATGGTTGATGCCAGGGCACGTCAATCGGCTTGATCGAATTCCTGTAAGTCTCGGGCTGCACCCGCTATCTTGGCTTCTACCAATGTGTCTAGGACTATAAGCTAACACTGGTACCAGGTACGACTCCAGGCCAACCGCTTAGCTTTGGTGGGCTTTCCAGCTTGGGTTATGGCATTCATTGACTTGGGACGCTTTCTGCCAACTCAGAAGGCCTTGCGCCGGCTTAGAAAGCTTTGCTCCAGCTTAGAAAGCCTTACACCAGCTTAGAAGTTTTGCGACAGCCTGGAAAGCTTTGCGGCAGCCTAGAAAGCTTTACGACAGCCTGAAAGGCTAGCTTAGAAAGCTTTGCGTCGACCTAGAAAGCTTTGCGTCGACCTGGAAAGCTTTGCGCCAGCTTGGAAAGCCTTGCGCTGACCTGGAAAGCTTTGCGCTAGCCTAGAAAGCCTTGTGTTGGCCCAGAAAGCCTTGTGCCGGCTTGGAAAGCCTTGCGCTGAGTTGGAAAGCTTTATGCCAACTTAAAGGAATTCTACGTCTGTACGTCGCCTTGGAAAGCCTTGCATTACCTCGGGAAGTTGCTGACTTAGATACACCGACTTAGAAAGCTCTATAATGTACCTACGCCAACTTGGAAAGCCTTGCGCCGACGTCGACTTGAAAGTCAGCTGCTTTCCGCTGACTTGGAATGCCCCTCGCCTTAACGATTTACGCCGTTGTAGATAGCCATAACCTCACACTTCGCATGTCGCTGTGTCGCCGTGTTAATTGACCAAATACACTACACACTAATTGGAAAACCCCTGTCTGCTACCTATGTGACGCTAACGTTAAAGACCCCTGCATTTTCGTACCCTCCTAACTTTAGGAATAGCGGGAGAGGTGTAATGGCCGAGCAGGGTTGGCGGCCAGCTTATCTAGGTATCGCAGGCAGTTGGTAACGGTTATGAACACAGTCCTTGCGCACAGACCATTGCCGCTGTACATAGTACATCTCCACACCTCTACCTACCTACCCCGCGTACGCAATACACGCGCCTAGCACTGGCCTAACCGCACTGACCACCTTTCGGGACGCGCCCCATTTGGGACGAATTTCCAGCCCCCTCAACGCGTACAACTTCTTTTTCGCAACAACAACAACACCACAACCATGGCGTTTTATGACCCCAAAATTGGTGTAAAAGAAGATCGAGAGGAGCGCTTGCGACGGGCAATGCAAAGAGTTCATGAAGGTCAAACACAAGCTGCCGCCGCACGCGAATATGATGTCTCTACCTCAACCCTATCTAAACGGCTTCAAGGCCAAAAGTCACACATCGAAGCTGCAATTCCACTACAGCGGCTGACTCCAGAGCAAGAGAAGGTTATTGTTGACTGGATACTAGCCGAAGAAGATTGTGGCAGGGCTCCTTCGAAGCGGGCCGTCGCTATGTTTGCTAACGCAATTCTGCAAGTTCAAGAAGAGGCCGAACCAATTGGAAAAACCTGGGTTGACGGCTTTATTTCACGCCATGAAGCTATCCATACAAAAGTCGGTCGCGTAGTTGAAGCCTCACGCGTGAAACGCACGAAAAAATCACAGATTGACGACTTTTACCCCCTCCTTAATCGCCTCCGTGAGAAATACAATATCACGGCTTCTACCGAGTACAATATGGATGAAACAGGTGTTCAAGAAGGCGAAACTATTTCTGGCACAGTTATAGGGTCTAGCCGTACGCGACGAACTCGAATTGCACGATCAGAAGCTACCGATTGGGTCACATTCATTGAATACATCTGCCGTGATGGTTCCTCAGGCACGCCAGTCTGTATTTTCAGTGGTCACGACCCCCAGGCTCAATGGTTTGGGCGCGACGTGCCAGAATGGGAATATACAGCCTCAAAGAAAGGCTGGAGTAGCAAAGTTATCGCCAACAGGTGGTTAGACGAAGTTTTCCTGCCCGAAACGAAGCCCAAAAATGGTGGCTGGCGACTGCTCATCCTTGATGGCCACAACACGCACGTTCATCCCGAATTTATGTTCAAGGCTTTCAGTAATAAAGTATTATTACTCTATCTACCTGCTCACGCAAGTGACGAGATGCAACCACTCGATGTAGGCGTTTTTTCCTCACTAAAACAGGCCTACCGGGCTGAACTTCGTGAGTACGCTACGTACAGCGCGACCGCACCTATTTACAAGCGACGAATGCTTAAAGCATATGCTCGGGCACGCGAACAGGCCTTCACGCCTCAGAATATACGTTCAGGCTGGCGACGAAGTGGTCTTTACCCCCTTAATCGTGAAATGGGCCCCGAAACTGCCCCTGACGACTTAGCCGACCTTCCCGAGCCGTATTATCCTGACACACCACCTCACCAAGAGGCTCAACTACCTATCGTGACTCCTAAAAAGGCACAAGATATCACGGAGGCAATTCAACGCATTTCTCGTGAACAGGGGCCTGTCCGTCGCGACGAACGTGTACTGCTTGGCAAGGCAGGAAAAACCATCGCCAATTTATCTGCGCAATTGGCACTTGAACGTACCGGCAAAACCCAATTGGCCAAGGAAATAGAGAAGTACGAGGCAGATAAACGGCAGACCGTTGAAAAGAATCCAAACAAGGTCTTTTCAGGGCTTACGGAAATCCGTACAGCCCAAGAAAAGCGCAACAAGCGTATGCCGCCTTTGAGCGAAGTGGTGCAGACGGAGATAGATGCCTACGTCGAACACGAGACCCCTGTAAACAGGAAGCGTAGAAAGACCTAGATACAAAGTTTCAATTGAATCCGAGCGACTCCTGATTTTTTACAATTTTTTGAACATCGTGATGTTGTCGCCTAACTTCATCCCAAATGGGGCGCGTCCCGAAAGGTGGTCAGTGCGGTTAGTAAAATCTTCATGTGCGGTAACTACGTACCGCTCTAGGCAGTTGACGTTGACTAGACCATCCCGAGAGAACAAATGTAGGTAATCATAGCAGCATTTCTCTGTGATATGTAGCATCAGGTAGACTGTTCTGTGAAAATGACATACAAACCAAACGCGTACGAATTATGGGCAGTTATTTATTCCGCGATTAAAAAATTTCTAGGAAATCCCCCGGCGACGTTCTCTAGTGTAGATAGTGTAACTGCTCCGAGTTTCTGTCCGAAGGCCGCAAAACCCGTGCGAAAGTCCACTTTTCTCTTTTTCATATGGGTGACCATAGCGAGTTCTCTAGTCGGGCTACAGTTAGGCATACTATCTAGGTGACAACGCATCGGCCGGTTATCATAGACTCCAGACTCTATGTATACGCCGAAATTGAACGCCGTAACATTTCGCCCGACCTACGGATGTAGTTATTGCCCGGTCCACCTCATTGCTCAAAACAGCTAAATACTGGGTTAGTAACGTGTTACCAACCCTGCTAAACTGCCAGCTCGTCTCGACCACCCCACCTACCAAGGACTCAGCATACCGTACCTACCGGTAGTGCCAGAGCCACTAGGTATGGCCGGGTAGGGCTGGTGGCCTATCGGGGTTTGTAGCATGTTAGCGGCGAATCACACCTACCTCGACATGGAGTTAACTATACTTGTAAACTGTACACTAGGCGAATTGGCGTCTATAACGGAGTCCTAGGGTATGTGGACACGTCACACTTGGGACGTTATTGCTCCACCATGTAACTGAGTGGCTAGTATAGTACCTAACGGTCTAGATAGATAGGTAGACGTCCTAACTTGTTGCTGGCCGAGCACAGGGCGGACTAGCAGGGCTGGTAACACGTTATAGTGTACATTCGGTTGCCGAGATCGCAGCCCTCATGGTCCTTATAAGCGTGATTCCTAATAGTTGAATTGAAATTGCCGGATGCTAGATAAGTAAAAACCGGAACTAGAAAGATTTTGTATACGGGTAGTAGACGGGAGTAGGTAGTTGATAGTGGACCCGTCAAGTTTTGCACAGCGAAGACGGATACCGAGGATGGGCAATCTACCTACCTAGGTAATTAAGTTATGGTGTTTGGTGTATAGAACCTCTTGTACAAAATTATCGTTGGCAATCATTAGAACTTGGCGATCTCTCGCTAGGTATTTTCTGCCGACTATTTTCTACCGTAGGTAGTGCCCTTCCAGTACATCACGTTCCAAGTAGATACGAAGTAGATAGCTACTTCAAGAAAAGTCGCCCACGGCGCGCATTCAGATAGGTAGAAAATTTTTAGCAACGGATCGACGATCACGGACACCGTCGTCAAGCTTACTATTGCCTCGTTCTGTGGTGTGTAGGAAATACCTACACTACAGTAGGGCTACGCTCCCTACCTATTTAGATCCCGCCGTATGTCACCCACATCGCCATGTCGCAATTTCAATCCTTTCGCGCTAATCATGAGCCATAGTTATGTCAATTAGGTACGTTGGAACGCCACCGAGCGTCCCACGACCAAGTTTTGTGGGATGCGGCTCACATGATGATCCAACTTGATCCAAGCGATCACCTCGACGATGACAAACTTTGGAGCCTTGTTTACAAAGTACTTCGTACAATAGGTAAGGCGATTAATTACCGTAACCTAGGGATTAATTGTGATACCGGAAGGCAGGTATGTGGAAACTTCTACGGACATAGATAACTACCCATACCCACAATGGAACACGAAGTACATACCTACAATACCGTACCTACTTCGTAACGAAGTGGATTTTGGCAAAGCAGCCCTAGACCTTATTAGCCGGTCCCAAACCTCTCCTTCTGCGTTCAAAATTTTCAGCCGTTGAGACAGCACTCATGTGATCCTTCCGACTTGACTGCCGTTACACTATCTCCTTGACTGCCCGAAGATAGCGTCAAGCTGAGTGCCGGAGCCACGCAGACAGTGCTGGGCGCAGAGTGGAGAAACGGTTGCGCTATCCCCTGCGACGGTTGTTTACATGCTACCTACCGCGATTTTCGGTAGAGGTGGCCGTTCGCTATCCACTTTACTACCTGAAAATTGGGTGTAGCTGAACGAACTAGTGTGTGATTAGTGTGATGAAGTGCAGTGCCAAGAGACTTCATTTTAGCCCCTATTTCTATGCACAGACCATGTATTCCAACATTAAACTGGATCCTTCGGGGTCTTCCTCCTTGTCTCACCTTCTTCCTTCACTCGTTGCACAACACCTTCGCCTTCACCTTCGCCAACGCCGTTCACGATTCATCAACGCTACTGGTCAACGCTACTGGTCAGAATCCGGGGTAAGTACTTGCCCTGCCACTCGATTTCTATGGTTAACGATGTATCATCTCCCAGATAACTCCACATCGCGCCGCCGCCGTTCGTAGGGCTACACCTTGACCACACCTTGGCCAGCGCCAGCGTGTTGCCCAGACCACCCTTCAAAACGGGCCGCCCTCAAGGAGCGGTGTAAGTACTACTTCTGCCACTTGATTTCTATGGCTGACGAAGTCTCTTCTCCGGCTGATTAGGATCATGAACTCACCGATTTTCGAGAATCCACGCACGCCTCCGAGGCCTGCCACACCAATGTTGGCCTTCGCCTATCCTGCCACTCCGGTAGCCGCCTCTCCTTCCTCTCTACGCACTATAGGGCGTAGAAGACCCTCCCATATGCCACAGAATTCACCTGTGGTCTCTCCGCAGTGGCCGCCAGCAAGGCCGCTGGCAGCCTTGCCACCTGCAACGCCGCCGCCAAACAGGGCCTTGCCACCTAGACCTCTTGGAAATAGGCGCCTCAGGAGGGTTGGGGCGGCCCGGGTCGACCCGGCAGAAGTGCCAGAACAATATTGGCACCACTTCCAGTCCTCTACGCCTTCGCCGCCTTCGCCGATACCGCCTCCGGCAGAAACATCGCCAGGTTCGCCGCCAGAAGGAGTATCACCACGGTCGCTGGCGCCAGGTCGACTGCGGCCTTCACCCCTTTTTTCAGGTCCACTGAGGACTTCTCCAGTCCTTATTGGCCAACTGTTGCCTTCGCCGGTGGTGATAGAAGGGCCACCACCTTCACCGCCTTCGCCGGCGGTGATAGAAGGGCCACCACCACCTTCGCCTTCGCCTACGGTGAAGAAAAGGGTGTCGTTTTTGGTGGAGGAGAAGGAGGTCCGTAGCGGCTGTTGTACGGTCATGTGATAGGTCTATTTCAGGGCGTTTGGCGTTGGAAAAAGGGCTATATTCAAGGGCTATTTCACGGAGTTGATAGGGCTATTTCACGGCTTTGGAAAAGGCTATTTCAAGGGGCTATTTCACGGAGTTGGAAGACCTACCCGGTAGGGCTATTTCACGGAGTTGGAAGACCTATTCAATTCAAAGGGCTATATATATAGCAGTTATATACGCTATTGCTGTTGCCGTTGCCTTTGGCTAGCCAATATAGCAGTTATCTACGCTGTTGCCGTTGCCGTTGCCGTTGCCTGGCCAAGGCAGTTAGTAAGAAACGGGGGTCGTCTGGTGGCAATAAATCGTCGTCTTCATCGTCGAATTGCACTGCGTGTGGCGAAGAGGCCGTTACTGGTAGAGGGTCGTAAGTTGGCCCGTTCTGGTAGAGAGTTAGCAGCTGGTTGAAACGAAGAAGGGAAATATCACATACAAATTCAGTTGCAGAAGCCCCTGAATTGGCTCCAAGGTGTTGGGCAGGAAGGGCAGGTAAGGCAGGCAGCGTAGGGCTAGCCCCGTTGCCTTCCTCTTCATCTTCATATTCGCAGGAGTCGGAGTCGGATTCGGAGTCGTTTTCGTAAGTCGGCCCGTTCTGGTAGAGAGTTAGCAGCTGGTTGAAACGAAGGAGGGAAATATCACATACAAATTCAGTTGCAGAAGCCCCTGAATTGGCTCCAAGGTGTTGTTGGGTAGGCAGGGCAGGCAGCGTAGGGTTAGCCCCGTTGCCAACTTCATATATAGAGGAATCGGAGTCAAATTCGGCGTCGTTTTCGGCTTCATTTTCACGGCCAACTTCAGCAGCAGGGTCTTCGACGCGCGGTCGATCCCTTTCACTAGCAATTCTGGTGGCGTTGTTATCCTCTAGGCGTCGTAGTAGGTCCCCCTTGTTGCCGCTGAGGCGAAGACCACGATCCTCACACATCTTCTTCAACTCCTTCTTCGTTAGCGTTGAGTAGTTATTCAGAGGTGCGGGAATAGCCTCATTTTCACCACGCCGCCCTTCAAGACCACCTTCACCGTGGCGTTCGACGAGTAGACGATCCCTTTCCCTAGCAATTCTGGTGGCGTCGTCATCTTCTAGGCGTCGGGCCAGTTGGGTCTTGTTGCCACCCCAAGGAAGACCACGAGCCCTGCAGATATTGGAAAGGACCTTATTTTTCAGCGATTTATAATTCGGTAGCAGTCCCGAAGCCAGGCCTCTATCCAGGAACCCTTGCACATCCTCAAGGGTAGCGATAGCCTCTTCTATGCTGTAAGTTAACCCAGAAGAAGGGTCACGATACCAATCTTCAGGCGAGAGGTCGGCGTTATCTACACCTTTCACACTGATTTCGTTGTCTTCGCTGCCGTCAGGGTTGATAGAGATGCCTAGGCCAGAAATAGGTCAGAAATCGGTCAGAAACGACTGCAATTCAGGGCTAGAAGTGGTGGCAATTCGGGACTGGAAACGACTGCAATTCAGGGCTAGAAGTGGTGGCAATTCGGGACTGGAAACGACTGCAATTCAGGTGCAGTAACGACTGCAATTCAGGTCCAGAAGTGGTGGCAATTCGGGACTGGAAACGACTGCAATTCAGGTCCAGAAGTGGTGGCAATTCGGGACTGAAAACGACTGCAATTCGGGTCCAGAAACGACTGCAATTCAGGGCTAGAAGTGGTGGCAATTCGGGACTGAAAACGACTGCAATTCAGGTCCAGAATCCAAGGTTAACTGCCAGGATTGCTAGCCCACTTGGCTTCTACTGAAAACGGTAGGCAATTCATAGCCAGAATCGAAGGTCGACCGCCAGGATTGCTAGCCACTTGGCTACTGAACGCATTCGGAAGAAAGTGAGGCTATACACACCTGTTTTTTTGAAGAGACCTGCGACCATGGCTGGATTTTTGCCGTTAAACGCATGCTCCCAGGCCTTTCCAACGATATGAGTGGCCATAATACGCCTCTCGCTAATAGACCACTTTTCGGGAAGGCGATCTTCTTGATCAAGGCGGTCAATATAGAGGTCTGTTTCTTCCTTCAGCCAAGCTTTGAATGGACCGTTGAATCCTACGTCTAGTGGCTGCAGGTAGCCCGTAAGGCCTGGAGGAATCAGGGCAGTCTTCACGTTGTGAGCCTTCAGGGCAGCCTGTGAGAAGTCTATCGTCAGCCTCGCCGTCGCCTTCGCCAGAAGAGGGGTAGAAACGCCACTTACCTTCACTTTATCGGTCTTGTGAAAGGCCACAACGTCAAGGACCAGTAAGGACTCCTTACCTTCCGTATATTTGGCCAGGTAGGTGTTGATCCAGTCCGTGAAGAGGGTCTCGTTGTTGTACGCCTTCTCGTTGAATCTCACGATAACTCCTGGGTGGTATTCTGACCCTTCCTTTTCAACTACAGTACCGAGGCCGTGGAATATGATAACAGGCCTCAATTGTGGCGCCCTGCTGCCGTCAGCCAAGAGAGTGAGGATTAACGTGGCCTGCCGCTTATCCCAGCCACTCCTAGCCGACTTGGCCTGCACCGATTTGGACCCCTTGTGATCGTAGGTGTAGCCCTCCAAGAATTCGAACGGTAGCGGGGTCTCGTCAAGGTTGAGGATGGTCGAGGGATCGGTGACTACCTTCATCACGAGGCCGACGAGGTCTGCGAAGAGGGGTTGTTGGAGGGTCGATTGCCTCCTTGCGAGAGATTCGGCGTATATATTGGATGAATTCGTTCGTATACTGCAGGATCTCTTCTGGAGGTCTGGTAGAGGCGTGTGTAATCCGGCGGCGGCTAATTCGGGTCCTGCAGAAGAAGGTCAGAAACGACTGCAATCCAGGTAAGGAAGCCATCCACGCCGGCCAACTGCAACTTACTTACCTGCGAAGGAAGCCTCTGAACCAGCCGTTGGAGAAGACGAAGATTTTCTTGCATTCTGGATAGAGGTCTCCGAATATCCTCTTAGCCCTGGCTTTGAACCAAGACCTATAGACCTGCCGATGCGCCGTTCGAGCCTCACAGAATTCCTCATACAGCCGAAGTTCCAATTCTGGCCACCTTGGCTTGTGGCGAGGTGTAGTGAGGTCCTGGAAAAAACGGTCCTTCTTCGACCACCAGCGTGATAGAGTCCTGGTAGGGACTCTGAAATACGCCGCTGCCTCTGTCAAAAAGGGCCTCCGAAAGCCTTCTTCTACTGGTGGACCGTCGATTTGGCGACCAGAAGGCTGAATCGGGAGGCCAAGAACGTCTCTTTCGAGTGGAATTCGGTGATTTTCCAGAAATAACACGACTTCGACCTTCTTACGCCGTGAATACGACCTTTTGACGACCTTGAGCCGTTTTTCGGGTGCCTGATAGGGCCGAATTCGTGGTTTTTTCCTTGGGCCAGGTCTTAGAAAAGGGCCTTCGGGTAGAGGCATACTGGCTGGCGCTGAAAACGCTGAAAACGCTGAAAACGCTGAAAACGCTGAAAACGCTGAAAACGCTGAAAACGCTGAAAACGCTGAAAACGACGAAAAATCGAAGAATTCGGCTGCTATAGCCACGCAGAAGGACTGATTCCGTTGAATCCATTGCATTCAGGACGAAAATTCAACGATTTACTAGGGCAACTTGGTGCAATTCGCTTACGGACTTGTCTAACCCACTATAGCTAGCCTGGCGCCAAGCTTGGCTTACTAAGTGGCACTTCGGTCGGCCATGAATTCAAGGTTTTGCGGTA
>JAJFDH010000070.1:0-140465 GCA_028637635.1 Xylariaceae sp. X802 | reverse complement strand
TCCGAAAGAAGAAACCCATCCGGGGGCTTACCTGAATAGAACAATGAAATCACAGTCCGGCTGCTTTGCTAAGAAATCTCTTCTCGTCACGCTGCGCCCTAGGAGGGCAATGGTCTCGGACCTTCACCGATCCCTAGACAGCCGTCTTATTCTCGAGTTCGTGGTCTTCGTTGGTTGGTTGGTCTCATAATCTGCAAGGTGTGGTCCGATGATTCAGAGGACCTCATCGGGCCGAAATAGAATGCCTCACCGAGGACACCAATGAAACGCACCCTCTGGCGCTTCATAGGCACGGCTATTGCCTAGGGCAATAGCCGGCCCACTGGCGGCTGGGGTGGTTACCTAGGAGACCGGGTCGCGAATCCGGCACTTCCATAGGATTTTCCATAGGGTGGTAACTTGGCAGGGTATCGGCACCGCGAATATGTCGAATCGAAGGTCCAGAATCCGGGAACGGACAGATCGTAGCATTCCCGTATTGATAGCGAAGTCGGAAGACTGAGAAAGGGGGAGGCATAGAAGTCCAATACGTAGTCGGGCCGAAGGAAGTCAAGGGACGACTACGTTGGACCCGACACCAGGGTCGGTCCGAACGGACAACTACTAACCCAATTGCCGGAACTGGGCAGTTATAAGCGCAATTACGAAGAAGCGGTGGATTGTAATGAATGAATGAATTGAATTGAAGGGCTGCCGCCCATGCCAGCTAACTACTAGGTCGCGAAGCGACCTGGGGAAGGCCTCCTTCTTATAGCCACAAGCGAAGCCGAAAAAATCGAGCTAGCTAGGATAGCAATACTAGTTCCCTCCCTTCACCTCCGTAGATAGCAAGGCACCGGATATGACCCGATCGTAGCGCTCCTAATTGACTGCCGTCAATCCAGCTGCTTCAGTATCTGCTTTTCTTCTGTTCAGTTGCGTGAGGATGGTGAAGCTTTCCTGCTCAAGTCCATCTCTGGCTCTGATTGCAATGTCTTGGAGATGTCGCATAAGGGGATCTAGTTGTCTATCCATAGTAGTGTTGGTAATTATGGAGATGAGATGCTTGGGGTCAAAGCCAAGGGTATGGATGTCAAACTTGAGCTCTTCTAAAAATCTGTTGGGCTCTACAGACTTAGAAACTCGTGCTATAGTCTGTTTCTGGTGTATAGAGTTTCTTTCTCTGCTTTGGTGAAGCATAGCACCCAAGCTCTGTAGGACTGAGGTGCTTGCTTTTGTAACTCTCACATATCGAGTTGTATCTCCAGATTGGAAAGCCTGAGCCATGACATCAGACCAGGTAGCGGGGGGGTTGTGCTGAGTTCTGCAATGTTTCCTGATACGAGTCATAGAAATGACACTGTAAAGGCAAGCATTGCAACCTTTGGCTTCTGCTGTTGGGAGAAAAGGGATGTAGTCGATTGCTTGGGGGAACTCCAGATGGTAAAGCCATTGGCGAAATGTCTTTGAATCAGGAATGGTCGAAGTCAGCTCAGGAGAGAGCTGCTGAAGGATAGGCTCTGATGCTATCTGTGGAAAGCAGTACTCCAGATGGGCTTTGATGGATTCTGGGATGCCATGAATGATGCAAAGGCAACGGCTACAGAAGTGTAGCTGATGCCCACCACGCTGGACGATCTGGATGGGATCTTGACTGGTTGACATTGTAGAAGCCCTAGAGATTAGACTCAGCTGTTAGCAGTGCTCATGTAGTATTGTATTAGCAGAAATCAGAAAGTTACCAGATGAGGAAACATCAGAACCATAGGATGATAGCCTGGTGTGGGATGGAAAGTGTTGGTGTAAGGTCCTGCAATGAGCAACAATTTGGTATTGGGAGAAGGAGAGAGAAATGTTAGCCAAGCCTGGTGGGGGATAAAAAAGCTGTCAAAAAATTAACTGATAGTGCTTATCAGTAACTATTAGTACTGGGAAAGAAGTTACAGTGGATAACTGCCCTGTATGGAGCTTTTTAGCACACCTTCTGCATTAATATTCTCTGTATTGACAGTAGTACTACCTAGCACCTGCTAGCTCTTAGAAGCCACTGCTATTCGTACATACCATCTTCTAGTGTCTGAAGTCAACTAAAATATGCTACCAACTAATGTCAGACTATCTAACTCCATGAATCTTCTCTGCAATTGTGAAATTAAAATTTTATTGCACCAATGTGATCGTCTTGTTTTTTCGATTCTAACTATAGTCTCGAATTTCTGCCCCCATGCATTGTTGTCCCTAACGGCATAGTAGTCCTGATTTCTATATGCTACTACCTATAACCCACTCATCTACAGCACCTAAGACCACTTACAGCACCTGGAAGCTAGTACTATCTAGGACCCAATGCCACCTATAGCACCTGAAACTTAGTACTGTCTAGGACCCAATACCATCTACAGCACCTGGGACTCACTGTTCTCTAGTACCCATCATGACCCATAGCACCTAACCCCTGCTACTACATAGTACTTATTACTCCCTCATACCAACTTGAATCCCCTCACTGGATCTCTCCTGCAATTGTGAAATTAGAATTTTATTGCACCGATGCGATCATCTTGCTTTTCTGATTCTAACCATGGTCTCGGATTTTTCCCCCGGTGCATCGTTGTCTCTAACGGTGTAGTAGCCCTGACTTATACCCATCACCACCTGCAACCTGCCCTTCTAGCACCCTCAGCAACCTACAGCACCTAATTCTCACCATCCTCTAACACCCAACAGCACCTGTGATACCTAGATCCTACTACTCCCTAGCACCCATCACCATCACATCTTGACTACTTCTCAGCACCTGTAAGCACCTATAATTTACTACCACCTAGTACTCATGACCACTACAACCTACTGCCACTTAATACCAACCTCCCAAGTTCTCAGCTTCCCGGTTTCTTTCCGTAATTGTGAAACTAGAATTTTATTGCACCGATGCGATCGTCTTGCTTTTCTGATTCCAACCATACCCTCGGATTTTTCCCTAAGTACATGGTTGTCTCTAATGACATAGTAGTCTGAGTACACATATATACTCCCTAGTATGTACACCTCAGTTGCTACAGCCCACACTCAGGTTACTATAATCCACACCCAGGTCACATAGCAGGCACACTCAGGTTGCCTACAATGCACACCCAGGTTGCCACAGCTCACACCCAGGTTGCCTAGCCTGCACACCCAGGTTGCCTACCATGCGCACCCAGATTGTCATAGCTCACACCCAGGTTCCCACAGCATGCACACCCAGGTTGCCATAGCTCATACCCAGGTTGCTTAGCCTGCACACTCAGGTTGCTTAGCCTGCACACCTAGGTGGCTTAGCCTGCACACCCAGGTTGCCCTATTCCACACCCAGGTTGCCACAGCTAACACCCAGGTTGCCATAGCTCACACCCAGGTTCCCACAGCATGCACACCTAGGTTGCCCAGGTTGCCCAGCATATGGGAGTAGGTTGCTTACATACCTAAGCTCTCTGGTACAAAAATTTATATTGATGTTGGTTACTAATAGTATTGCTAAGTGATGGAGTCTTGAATCCATACATATACATTCATTCTATGGAAAGTTGTGGCTTTACAAAGTGCACACCCAGGTTGTACAATAGCTACACCCAGGTTTTTTGAAAGCCCACACCCAGGTTGCCCTAATTGCACACCAAGGAATTCTGGGTTTTAATTGGCCCAAATTCTGGGACCCATAAAAACCCCTACCCCCAGCCCCACAAAACCCCTTGCAAGAGATCCAGATCATTTGTATACTAGGAGGTGCTGTGGGTCCAACTTTGTTAATGACCCTGCAGGGAAAATATGGGTCCGCCCCACAGGACCCTGCTGCTGCAGTTTTCCATAAATTGTATACTAGGGCATACTGTGCAAATTCAACCCGTTTATTTTTATGGTTGTCAGTGAGATAGATGCGACGTCGTCGTATGTGTTGCGTATACCCCAGGGTCTTCATTGCCGTATTCATTGCCACTTCGCCAAAGTATGGTAAATCAGGGATTACTGACGGTAATAAGCGCCACGCAATCTTTTGATGATCAGGGTCCTCCTCAATCCATTCCTTAATCCTAGCCCGAGTAGGTGTATTTATAGCAACTTTCCCTCGTCTTTTTTTAGGTGTAAGCGGCTGGGTACAAGCAAGCTGGACTTGTTTCTGTGTGCAGCCTAGCTCAGCAGCAATCTGTTGGTATGTCCATTTTGCTCGGGCTCGAAGGGTTCGTATCTCCAGCCGTTCTTCACAGGTCAGTTTTAGGGAGCGCTTTCATTTTGGGCGTTCAGGAGCCTGGACAGGAGGTGTAGGCCCAATCTGTTTGACCGGAATAATCACTTGGCCAACTGGAGGAACGAAACGCCTCACTGATGCAAAAGGACCTCGCGCTGTAACGGAAATTGGTGGGAAAGGCACGTTATTGAACGGATCCATCGTGGATGTAAAGCTGAGTATGTCGACACGAGATCGAAGGTTATGAATGATATATACTAGTTTTTCGTGAGGTAAAACCATAGGGATGTCCGTACATTTGAAGCTTGAAAACTCTGCAGCTACTGAGTATGTAGGCAGAGATAGATGCGTTTTTTTTTCAAAGTAACTTTCCATATAAATCCGCGTTCGTATATACATCCAGGGGTAATTAGTGACACCCGAGCTCGAACCCCCATCTTTTCTAAGTGCTACCTAAGAGGACCACGGGATAGGTGTAGACATGCTGGAGATAGGTGTGCGGATAACTATGAGTATAGAATTTTTTGCGCTTGCGATGGGCTGTCGCAGTTTTCAGTTATAGGTAGCCTTACTACTGGTACTAGTCTAGCTCTGAGGTGTGCTATAAGCTCTGAAAAGATAGATCTGGTGTGTATAACTTGATGGCAAATAGCTAAGCAATAGACGTCCGTATGCGAGGGTATTCTATTATATGTGACAAGGGCCTTCGGCACGGCTAACTTAGCGATGAGAGTTCACTGTAGCGTGCGCTATAGGGGCTTGGAACGATAGTTCAATTCAGCTAATAATAGAATATGGTCGCAAAGGTCGCTATGCTTCTCTAACTCCCTCTTTTCTGTCCGGAGGACTGCCTTCCTTTTAAGTCCTCCGTTCGCTAAGTGCGACCATTGCTGTCTGGGCCTGTACGGTTACCCTGTAACCTTCTGTGGCCAAATATGAGTGCTGTGCGAGTGCGCTAATGCTTGTTGCATGGGTCTGAGTCGTGAATCACCATGGTAGTCTCGGGGGTTGGGTTGGCTTTTCTTGGATTCTTCTTCCTTGGGTTGCCTTCCCATATACCCACTGACCCCAGTTGGCCTCAAAACATGACGCAGAGCCCTCCGGCCAAGGGCCCCACTTTCCGCTAAATTATCGTATGGGAATTCCGCCGAGACGACTCACGAAACCCTTTTTTCGCCAAGTTCTCAGGTGGTCTAAGACATCCTTTGACCTAGCACATAAAACCTATATACCATTGGGAAGCTCTCGACGAGACAAATCCAACGGTGGTATTCTCGTCCCCGTAGGACTTTTCGTCGTAGACATAAAGCCATTCGAAGTTTGGTCTACCGGGTAGGTTCTACCGGGTAGGTCTTACCGGGTAGGTCTTACCGGGTAGGCCTTACCGGACTCTCCAGCCATCCTCCTAATCTTCCATAGGGACCCTAAACGTCTGTAAGGGACTTTTGTAGTCTGCCGCGGGCGGCTAATCTCGTGTTCGTGTTCAGGGTCGGTCCGATCGCTATGCTAATGCTGTTATGTCCGCGTGGTCTTCCTGCAGAGTGCTGAGACACGCTATCTATCCATAGTTCCCTGAAACGGGACGCCATAGAGGGTGAGAGCCCCGTAGTGGAGCGGTATCGTGATATCCCATTGAGCCACGACGGTTTAGCCGACGTGCGCTAATGTGCCAAGGGTGAGAGTCCCCTTGGGCAGACGCCGGCTCAATCCTCGACAGCTCCTAAGGGAAGAAGGTAAGCGAGGGCTCGGGGATTGAGCAAGTCAGGTGGTGGCACGTCGTAGAGAGGATCACGGGCCTCGACCAGGATTGTCGTTGCTGAGGGGATATCTTGGACACTGCTATTCCTGTACTCTATGATTAGCTTGTATTAGGGGCTTCAGACTTATCTCGTTGTTTGATTCTCAAATCCCGATCTATCCGGTCCGCGTCACCTGACATCCACTAGGTGAAGTTCGGGATGACCTATTAGGTTCTAGTTAGAGGCTCTGTAGTTTGTCCGTATGACAGCAACCTAGTAGTTAGCTGGCATAGGCGGCAGCCCTTCAATTCAATTCATTTATTCCTTACAATCTACCGCTCCTTCGTAATTGCGTTCATGACTGCCCAGTTCCGGTAATTAGGTTAGTAGTTGTCCGTTCGGATCGATACTGGTGTCGGGTCCAACGTAGTTGTCCCTTGACTTCCTTCGGTCCGACTACGTATTGGACTTCTGTACCTCCTCCCTTCTCAGTCCTCCGACTTTGCTACCAGTACGGGAATGCTACGATCTGTCCGTTCCCGGTTTCTGGACCTTCGATTCGACATATTCGCGGTGCCGTTACCTTGCCAAGTTACCACCCTATGGAAAATCCTATGGAAGTGCCGGATTCGTGACCCGGTCTCCTAGGTAACCACCCAAGTCGTCAGTGGGCCAGCTATTGTCCAGGGCAATAGCCGCGCTTATAAAGCGTCAGAGGGTGCGTTTCAATATCACCACTCTACACTTCATCTTATATGCCATGGCATGTTGTGCATGATGCCTTGACTCATTTCATTTCGAGAGCCACTTTTTGCATTCCTCGCACCAGGCTCGTAGAGCTAGGTTATGGGTTTTCCTGTGCTTTAGGATATTCATAACCTTTTTGCCATACTCGCCACACTTAATAAGTTTGGCTATATCTTTTGAAATGTGAGTCATGATGAAATGAATAATACTTAGGGTGAAAGAGCTTAGCTTTGTGGTCAGAATGAGGTATTGGGTGTAGGCTGCGGCCAAGTATTGCTGATTGTATATGATGAAGCGGGGCATTCCAGCAACCAGAGACATATCCTACCTTGTTGTCTTTGGTCCGATCTGGAATCTGCCCCCAATTTCCAAGGTCTCACGCATTGTTTTTGTTGTTTTAGTAGTCGGCGATGTTTTACTTATTGTTTTGGTCGATCGGAACGCAAGGAGGTGCAATAAGGGATAGTCGTCGCGTTGCGACATAAGGGATAGGAGGAATAGGGACAGGAAATCGTGTATATATTCGTCGTTTTCGTCGTCGTTCGTTCATTCGTTGGGTCGCCAGACAATTAATCAACATAGTCGACCGCACGCTCGTTTTTGACAAACTCCATATACTCGTTTTACTAGTCTGTTTCTGTTCTACTGTATTCAGACCTTCACGATCTGTTGGTTGCCCCTATAGAAAGTCGTCTCAGCTTCCGTTTTTGCCTTCGTCGTCAAATCAAACCCCGGGACGTGCTGGTAACCAACCCAGTCTCCCGGATGTGCACCCAGGTCGGGTCCTCTCTTCTATATACAGGGATCATCTTGGGGTGTCGCTTCAATGAGTAGTTGAAGTTGGTGAGTGCTCAACTATCACCACAGAAAATTGTTGAAGTTGGATAGTACGGCTCAATTACTAGTGCAATGCGAGGTACCGGTAGTTAGCTAGTGTGCAGCTCAATGCAATAATATGGGGTGCACAGACTATCTACCTACTTAGCCTAAGTAGTTTAATGTGATTAGCCATATGTCACGCCACATCCACCACACTTGCCACTTTTTTTGTACAGACCACATAACTTGAATCGCCTACCATACCACTGAATCTATTTATAACCTATGTCTGGAACGCTAATACCTAATGTCGGAAGGTACGTCCTATCCTGTATATCATATAACCAACTCCATAATTTGGGGCGATCACTATGTCACCTGAAACCTTCCAGAATCCTGCACAGTGTAGACAGCACTACTCGCACTGTACCACACCATGTATTTAGTTACATGTGGTAGAGACCGTAACATCTTGCCAGCCTTTACCAGCTTTTACCAGCCTTTACCAGCCCCTGCCAGCCCCTGCTAGCCTTTACCAGCTTCTGCCAGCTTTTGCCAGGCCTTACCAATTCTTGCCAGCCTTTATCAGCTCTAAAGCCTTATATGCTAGCTGTTCGACTTTTTTGTGGGTCCGATTGTATTTACCTTACCTAAGTTCTTTTTAGCCCTATACAGAATTTTCGATTTTTTTCTTCTTACTAAGCTAAAACCAAAACACCAAATTTTCTCACCACTCCCATCATCACCATATTAACTCTAAAGTCATTTTCGTAATTTTTCGTCAACTACTACTATGGCTACCCATCATGACACCACTACCTTACAGAACGGACTTCCTGTCGATCCCGAGGCCTACTTCATCAGGGACCCTCCAGACTCTCCTACAGTCACCTGTCTGAAGTGTGGGAAACAACTCAGCTACAAAAATCGGGAAGCGCACAAACAGAGTGAGCTCGGCACAGACAGGATTTGGTGCGAGCCCTGCGGCACATACATCAACAAAGCCTTGAGGAACCGGCACTCCCAAGGGCCTAGGCATCTGGCCCGGGTAGCTGCCCTTGATCTACCATGACCGCGTGAGAATGAAGGCCCAGCCACGGCCAAGCGCCCGACAGCAGATCCAGTGCAGCCGGATGACCGAGACACGACACCGGCCCAATATAACAGTGTCGGGACGCAGACTGACGTCCAGCTGTAGCGAGTGCTGTAGCAAGAGACAAGCCGACCGTTTACTCGTTTTCCTTTGTCATTCTTCATGCGCGCGAAGACGCCTGCCTTCTTGTCGCGCGGTCTACTTGTTTGTGTGTACCCGTCAGTTTGGGCCCCATCCTCTACTGTTCTTGGTGGATTTCCTTCGTCAGTCTCATGATCGCGGCGACGCGTGACTCGCCTTGCTAGTTTGCAGCATGGGAGTTAGATTGCCCTCGCGGGCCAAAGATCCCTTGTCGCGCTGCCCGAACTTCCTCAGTCCAATTCGGCTCGATATACACGTCCTGCAGTCCAGAACGCCGTCACCCACGCGAAGTGTCTTCCCAGCTCTGTCCGACAAGTATACACGTTCCCGCAGTCCAGACCGCCGTTGCCTGCACCCAGAATGCCTTTGCGTGCTCAAGATTACCTTGCCACCGCCCGAAATCCCTCGTCGCACGCACCCAGAATGGCCGTGCGGTCCTGAATTCTTCTCCACCCGAGCTATCTCATTGTTTCCTTCGATATCCCAGCGAACATTCAAGATTTGAAGATACGAGTTGCGCGGTTGCATTCGCCACGTCAAGAGGGCCAAAATGGTGTATCTTCCGACTGGCAGAGGCCTCGGGAAGTTTAGGACAGCCTTTGCCAACCGTCGGCTGTAGCTCCGGGATCTATCTGCTCTGGTTACATTCGGCATGACCGCGTATTTGCCCGCCGGCGTAGGAGGCAATTGCCAGTTGATGCGCATGTTGGCTTTGGTGTTGTGTTATGCCACCGCGGACGGCTGCGATACAACAAAGAGAGGAAATGATTAGGGACTCGAGAGCGTGGCCTCGAAACAATATTTTTTTTTCGACCTCACAAGAACTGGGCCAAATTGCTACGATCGCGTAGCTGTCTGATAAAGCAGCCGCCTCCGTGTTGGATTCCGCCTTCGTCGCCACACTGTTGCCCAGCTTCCGCCCGGCTTCAGTCCAAAGGGGTCCAAAACGGCCTCGCCTTTAAGCAGGTCGAACAGCTTGCTGTCAAATGCGTGGTCGCGTGGCAGCCCGGGCTCAATTATGGTTGCCATAGCGTTTCTGGTCTCCCAGCTTCCTGCCCTCCTACTACAGCCGAAGCCCAAACAATGACAACGCGGTCTTACCTGCAGGTCTACCCTCGGTCTTTCCATCCTTCTCGTTCTTTGTGTCCTCTTCGTCCGTCCCAATCCCAGGAAGTGCTGGTAACCAACCCAGTCTCCGACTCACTTGGGGAGGACACCGGGAGGGCCCTTCATACGCGTTCTCTTGGCACCCCTGGTACTCAACCGATCAATCACGGGCGATGATTCAGTCGGTCAATGAGGAGCTCGATCGCGGTCGGCGGTGGTTAATTGATATTCGGCATGTGAATGCGAACTCCGTAGTGGGCTCCCTACCAGCCCTGCCCGCCCGAGGACACCGTGAGAGTAAGCGGTATCGAGATCGCCTTTTCATCCTCGCACCCGGCCTCAGACACGCAAGTTGGCTTCGGTTTTGTTGTGGTCTTGTTGTCAGGTATCGAGCACGTTAGCCCTGCTGTCTGCGAAGGGCGCCGAAGGGGGGAGTCGCCCTTATTGCGCCCTCAAGCCTAGAACAGCTGACCGTTCTCAGGCCCTAATTCTCTTGCCTAGTCGGTCGTGACTTTATTGCTCACATTTGCGCTGATCCCCGACGTGTCCATACAACCGGGGTAAACGCCTGTCGAGGAAGACTCATATTACGAGGCCATGACCGTACACAACCATCTTGACGAAACCAACCCGATGCCAGCTTCACGCCGATTCTGGTCAGCCCGTTCCATTAATTATGCACCTTAGTGAGGCCTCGGGCGGTATGTCACAGTTAGTTGATGCGTGCAGTTGTCTGCCCCTATTGAACCACACCTACCTGGCGCCTCTGTTTTTGTTTAGGATTCTTGCTTTGTATCTGTTCTGAGATTCCCGTTCCGTCGCCACTCCAGTTTCTGAGTATCCGTCGATTTGCAGCGCTCTTGCTGTTTACCGCAGCCGCGATTCTATCCTATCGCCAGGGTTACCGCAGTCCATTCGGCTTGCGACCCCATTGTGTTCTCTAACTACGACGCCAACCCCTAGGAAGTGCCGGTAACTAGCCCAGTCTTCTAAATGCGTAGCGTATCTACGGTCCTCGGGATCGTCTTGGTTCATTTCGGTACTGCGACTGCTTGTCCCATGAACGCCTCGTGCTTGCGGGGTGCTCATCTAACCTCGGGCCTTCTGAATACCGAGATACTGCTGAGACGCCGCATCCCGCTTCCGTGATTGACCCTCTGCTTCGAGTAAAGATTCGTCCGGTTTTGCCGCTTTGATATCTTGATCCCCTGGCGCGTAAGCTTTCCGCCAGTATCTGCTAATATAACGAGAGCCAAAGACAGTCCAACAACGTTAGCCGACATTCCCATGTATTGTGAGTTTGCGATGCCGCGAAGTGCATTGTGGGCGCCTGGAAGGAACCGCACAACCCGCAACACAACTTATTGAAGCCTTTCATCCACCACTAGCGATTGCCCCAAGCCACTCGCCTCGACAATCGAGTCGACGGCACTGCAGCAGGTAGCTGCGCCATTGGAGCAAAGAAGGTGCGAAATGCCCGGACGGAGCGATCGGATGGTGTCATTGCGGTCAAGGTAGGTACAGCGCGTGATTTTTACATATCGTGTATCATAACGTGTCGCCGCGAAGAATCGAAGCTGCAGAGATAGCTGCGCCTGCGGCCTGTCAAGGAAACCGGCTCAGCCATGCAGCAACATTGTTGACATACGACCATCGGTGAGCCGTCGACTTATAAACTACATTTGTCCTTCCTGGCCTCCCACGTGTATATAGCTTCGGGCACGCCCGTCGCCACCGCGGCCGTGTAGTCTTACTCCGCTCCCGAAGCTCGATATCCTTGCTTGTTGACCCGTTGTATAGAGTACATAATATACTACAGGGGAAGTAGCTGGTCTCATTCCCAGTCATACATGCCTCGCCGTGGTCTCGATCACAGGTATCAGCTGCCAAATCAAGTCTCTATCCGGGTATCTCTTCCCGTTTAAGCGCAGTATCTCTTTGGTCGAGCGCTCTTTCCATTTATCCCTATAGTGAGCAAGGCGTCCGATTATTCGTAGCTTCGCCATGCTCGTCTTCCATCTTTCTCCTCTTCGCTTCTTTAACAACAAATCTGGCACATCATTATATCCGGCTCATCACGGTGCTAGCCGCCGGCGTTTCCGGAATTGGCTATTACTCTCTCTCGAGAGAACCTTGATCTATGCGTTCGGCCCAACTGTGGTTCCGTAAACACAACCCCTACTCAAACATCAGATTCTACCATCAAAGCTGAAGAGCACGGAGTCAACTTGGAAAACCACCGCTGCGATCGCGAAAGTCGCTGACGTGTCCGTTGTACCGCCAACAGATTGGGCCTTCCGACTTCTTGCTCCTCTCAAGAGATACCGGTGGTCGCGGGTATTTACTCGTCACCCGCACCACGCCAGCCTCGGCCGGCAAGCTTCCAGCATCGGCATAGAAGCACCGGCCGTCTATCTAGGACATCACAACCCCAGGTACGCCAGTCGTTTGATTGATAGCGCTGCTTTTAACGATTACATCAGATTCCATCATAATTCAAAGACATGGAGACGACACTCAAAGCGATGTACCAGGTCTTCAAGATCGTCGGCATATCTGTTTCCACGCTCGACAAAGTGGGGATGCTTAGTCCCTTAAGGAGGTACCACGCCCACGCTCGTATCAGTTCAAGTCGGAGGACAAGCTTGAGAAAATACAAGCGGCATGCGAAGTCATGTCGGCCCACATAGCGACATTGGCAGCAAACATCGACAGACGGAGGGACCCCAAGTTCGCTTTCGAATTTGGGTAGAAGGTGAGTCTCATCACGTGGCTCTTTTTTAGCAAAGGATTGTTTGCAGACCTGACCGCAACCGCTGTTAGAAAGCCCTTGCCCGCCGACGGGTGGTTCGACGGTCTGCTCTTGGCCATCGACATCGACGACGCGTAGACCGGAAACTTTGCGTCGACGCGGAGCTAGAGATAACTGTGGGAAGGATTGAAAAACGTGGCCAGTAGTTGGTCGGGGCCATCGGGTTGGGTCCTCTGGACTTGGGAGATTGTGTTGTGTTCGGCTCTTTATTAATCGGAAATACGAGACATTGATAAGCAGACTACCATGCTGTCGTAGACTTCGATGACGCGGTGAGTGAGCTGTATACGTGCCTCGTCACAAACATATAGCTACACTATAAGTTACCCATTTCCCAACCGTGTTCGCTGTCAGCCGGATACCTACATGGCCAGTCTAGCCAAATTCTATCTGACTAGAAATCCCCTTTACCCCATTCAAAAAGGCAGCAGAGGCCCACGCGAGTAGAGCTCCTTTACAGTCCCTGGCTCGTGATACAGTGAGGGGCCCGAGTTCCACGAACTCTTAACGCCATCCAAGTCGGCTTTGTTGGTCTGGGATCGCCAAGCAACATCAAAAGGAGATGTCTCTGGCCCGAAATCCTGCCAGATGTATATGTGCAAGTCCCCTGAACTAAGCCACACAGAGAGGTCGGTAGCGCAACGAGAGCAGGCGCCGGTCTTCTCCTCGCCGTCGCGTTGCGCCTCGAGTACCGTTTCGATGGCCCCTGCTAAACCATTGGGGTCGGCTATATGCCAGGCAGGACTGACACTAAGATGAGGGCAGACAAACCAGGGTAGTAGGTTGAGGTGACGTATGTCTTCGCTCCCCCGAAGATATTGCCAGGTCGACAAAAGCAAAAACCTTAGATTTCCGTCGTCACCCATTACGATTCTGGGATAAGCCGAGTACTTGGCTGTAAAGTCGGCAAGGGGTGAGTAGTAATCCTGGCCATGAAAGGGCTTCAACAGGGCTCGGAGGTAGGTCCTGTATTTTGGCAGCTGAAGACGGGCGTACTTAAGCGCGAGCTGAACATGGCGGTGTTCGATTGGGATGAGAGAGTTTTGAAGGCGGGTATTGTATCGCTTAAACGGTCCGAAGGAGTAAGCTTTGGGACACGAAGATGCGTCATACCATTCCGTAGGTATGTCCCACTTGGATACCGGGTGAAGGGCTACACAGTCGTCGCACACCCACTGGCTAGGCAGCCCCTGGGCACTCAGAGCGAGATAGATGAAATAATCAGCGCGAGGGAGGCGGTTAGCACTTGGATGCCTCCGGAGGATGACTCGCATCGAACGGCAGACTTGGGCAAGCAGGGCGATGTCCAGGGGCCCAAGGAAGCCTGCTACCAAGTCTATTAACTCGACCGGCAATTGTAAGAACGGAACAAGCGCGTTGGAATTTGCGGCTGGCTGCTTCCAACGCGAAACGAAGCGACACACCATCGCGCACAGCTTCATGTTTGCTACGAATCGGTTATGCCGGTTATGCGTGATGATACTGTTAGTGTTCCAAAGGTCCCCAAAGGAGGTGCATCGTGTTATATATCGTGGAAGTGCTGAGGGGAAGCGGTACAGACGTACATATGAAGTACATACTTCATGCTTCTATACACCGAAGGATACGTTAGGTAGCTTTGTGTCTACCGAGGGGTACGTAGGTATGAACCTTAGCTTTGGTTTTGAGCCAGCGTTGACCTTTGCCATGATAGCGTCTTGTTTACGGCCGTCAACTTTAAGGTTTAGACACCTACGAGAACTGCGATCCGCGAGAGACAGACAACGAACAACAAATACCTTGAAATTCCTGCTGCATACGTAAGCGCCTGTGGCAGCTGTAGAATTGGGCCGCGAGCTCCTCAGAGCGCGGTCGGGACTCGGGCGATGGGCCGCTCACGAAAAGAAATACTGGCCGGATACTGCGAAGGCGGCACGAAGATCTTCGTCAACGATCTTGGGGCCGAGCTTTCTGGTGACCAAACACAGGCGCCTGCTCCCGAGGACTCCATACAGGGTCAACCCGGAGCCCGTAGCCACACATGAAAGGCGACATGCCGGCGGACATCTTCGGAGTCTGGGGGTTCCCTTTCCGAAGAAATCTCTCCGGGAAAGGGTAAACGGCGAGTTGCGGATCGGCCTACCCGGGACTCGCTACATGTGCAGGTGGACGAGCTACTAGGTAGGAGGCAGACTTGGGGAACAGGTTCACTTGGGTGACCTCGCGAGAGGTCTAGCGCAATTTGGCGTGACTGACAGCACCACCGCGGCTCGGTAAGGGCAAGGGCAAATCCCGGGCGGAAAGTCGAAGTCACGGGGCGGCAGTTGGGCGGAGTAGACGAGACGATCGGAATGGGCCCGGTTAAGAGAAAGCACAGGCAGGTGCGGAATCTTGCGTTGTGAAGGTAACTACCTACCGTGCCGTGTATCTGCATAATGTCCCGTGAACGTGAAGATGTAGCTAATTATCCAGATATGCAACTAAACGATTCACTTGTCCTCGTCAACTTCGCGTCTTAACACGCGCCTCAACGAAATCGGACACCAAATTCTCCATCGAATGGCAATCAAGCCTGAAATCCCCGAGACAGAAGAGGAGGCAACACGGCAGCTTTGGATTTTGGTCAAATGCAAGAGCAACACAGAAACAGGCTCCTTTACTCCACACGAACGCTATGAAGAAGCACCGGATCAAGACGTAGAGTCGTCATCTAGTCAAGCTGAGACGGAGACCGAAGGGGACGACAGCGAAGAGGGGGAAAAGATTTGGGAGAAATGGGAGAAAGAGTTACTGGTTGCCAAGGAGGACGACCCTCTCATACCAAGCGAAGATCAGATTAACTCGACATGGACGCAGGGTTCGACGATATGGTCTACTCTCGTTGCTGCAGCCGAGTGTTTCCCCCCAACCCACTGGCCTGTTGGCATTTCGGACCCCTCTATCATGCTGCACCAGATACCCTCTCTTCCTCGACATGTCCCCAAGAACGTACTGACCGGGCGACCAACATGGCGTGTTTCGGATGTTGACCATGGAAGCAAAGAGGTCCACGGAATCGAACGGCATTTGATGGTGAGGCGGGCGAAGCCTATTCGCTGCGAAATTGCGTATCAATCCGACCTTTTTCACTACGGCAAGGTGACCGGAACCTCGTCTACAGCTTGTGAACCCGCTCCAAAGGCCTTGTCGATCTTGACGCTGTGCTGGTCCTACATTCTCTCGGTCCGGCTGTTAGAACTACAGGGCAGGCCCGCACGGTTTTCTCGCCATCACCTGCAACCTACGTTGAGTCAACACCAATGTGACCCTGAGAAAATAATTGTTGATCTCCCTACTTCGGCTTCCCCTGGCCTAGTTCGGTGGCTCTGTGCTGTATTGGCTCCGACGCCTGGCTCGACGACGGACACAGGAAGAGACTTCCCGCCGTGGGCTTTATTCTGCTCAGGAAATACGCAATTTGTTATATGTACCGCCCACGCTGTTTCTTTTGCTGATGGCAGAGCCCCGGGCTCCCAAGAAGCGATGGAGTTCCTCATTGAGTTCGTTGGTCTGTACGGGCTGGGGTCTGAGCAGACCCGGGGCGGCGATCTAGGAATGCCATTGGCACCATACACGGCTGGATTATTGGCAGCACTGGCACTTCCATTCTACGCGCTAAATGACCTTCAACCGCGGTTCCCGGGTACTCGCCTAGAGAGCCCTGTTACTTCCGGGTTCGCACCGAGCATGCGTCGAGACATGGAACAGTACTACAACGATTTGACCTATTATATGACGCTGAGTATGGATTTCCGGGCAGTCGGGACCATGATATGGAGCATATTCTGGCAGCCGGGGGTCAAGTGCAACCTCGTGAGCCCATGGCTTGACTCTGTTCACAGCGCGATCCAGCCCTTGATGGCTTCGAGGGATCTGGGTCGGCTAGCAAAAGTTTTCATGCTCCGCCGGCCACGAGTCTCTTTGATGTGGCTGGGTATATTTCTTCTGGGTGACCCCGTCGTGCTCGACCGGATAGAGCGCTATCTTCATCAGCTTGAGGAACGCCCTTGTCACGGTATGGTACGGGCAGATAGGACTGTTGCTGCTTGGACGGGATCTCGTCAGTCCTTCTGGGATGAAGAAGAATCGCCAATGGCGGAGGACTGGAATGAGGTATCGCGAGCTAATGTCCTCAGACGCCGCCACATCTACCGGCTACGGGATCCGGATGACGGATGGGTTCTTTTCCCCTGGGAGCCATTTGGCATGATCGCGAGGAGGAATATCGAACCGGAGCTTTTGGAACAGTTTGAAGTACCGTATCTGCATCAATATGTCCACTGGACGTGGCTCGTCGCAGGCGAGAGAGCGCGGATACAGCGCGGGTTTAGAGAAGACACGGGCAGGTTTGTAGAGAATGTCCAAGCCGAGCCAGAATCACCTCCCTCGAGGGAGCTGGAGCTACCAAAACCGGGTACAATCCGGCTAGGGCCATCGAAGACAGCTACGTTGTCGATGCTTAGTCACAGCATGTTCGACCTTTTTTACGATGTGTCACTAGACATAGCAGCTGTACCTGGCCTCCAAAAGGACCACGTTTGGTTTGAGGATTGGAGAGGGGTCTCGAAGGATTGAGGCCTGTTGTCAGCAGCTAACTAGGGCGAGGCCGTTACGCGCGAAGATAGTTTGCTTTGCCGCTGTTCGGCTTGGGAAGCAGACTACAAAGATAGCGGACAAGTCGTTGGTATTGACCATGATTTAGGCGAACAGCGAAGAGAGCGTGTGGAAGAAGTGTCCGCACATGAAGAAACGCCCTGCTGTCTACGCGGCCAGGCGTCGCAGAATACAAGTACAAGAATAATGCTAAGGTCGGCATTCATTTGGTCGAATGGTTGGTATGATGCGACACTCCTACAGGCTACCGGCACAGCAATGCATGTGTATATGTGAAAGTAGCAGGGCAGCTCGCCATCTGCCAAGGAGCAACAGACAAGCTTCCACGGCTTCGTGGCCTAATGGCTAGGGCGCTAGATTTCGGTGTCTTAACACTCCTCTAGAGATTGTCGGTTCGAGTCCGGCCGAAGTCGACTTGTTCTTTTGCTAGTCTTGGTAATTTTTCTTTTTTTTCCTTCTTTTTCGGCACTTGTAAGATGCGGCAAATCCATGTCCGTCAACAAGAAAGTTGATTACGGTATTACGGTGCCCGTTGACCTTTCTAGCATTGTTGACTGACTCCGACGGGTGATGCTGAAGCGCACAAAACGAGGGCGGTTCCCCTCTTGGCCGGCGCAAAGCGCTTAACGCCGGCGCAACGGACCCACTCCGTATGGCCCCGATGTCGGCGCCAGACAAAGCCCTTATCCTTATCGTTCATCCGTCGCGGCATCGCCAGGATAAAGGGTACCGGTACCTATCTCCAAGTCGCGATCCCTCTCCTTATTATATACCTGCTTTACACTACGGTCGCGTCGTCTCCAGCACGAGCGCTTCGAGCACTTGTTGCACCAGTACCAGCAGCCGTACCAGGAGTGCTCGGCGAGGGCAGTCTCCGCAGTCTCGACACTCTCTCACCATGTCCGCCTCGTTGCCTGGCAACCGGGAGCTGCCCGAGTCGCAGTATGACCTGAGCACGTACTGGGGTCGCGTGCGCCATACTGCCAGCATCACCGATCCGACGTGAGTCCACCTACCTACCTGTCTCTCAACCCGCGCGCATATGGCCGGCGCTGACCGAATCTCCGCAGCACCCTCCTGGCCGGCAAGGGTGGCCTTGAAAATGCGAAGAGGCTGGTCGTGGCGTACAAGCAGGGCGAGATCAAGGAGATGACCCCCGAGTTATGGAAAGCAAAGAAGATTGTCGACTCGACAATTCATCCTGGTACGCCAATGAACTCACTCTACACGCTCGTCGTCCTTGCGGCTCATTCTGCGGCTCTGGAACTTGGCTGATCCCGACGCGACACCACTAGATACGGGCGAACCCGTCCTGCTGCCCTTTCGCATGTCGTGCTTCGCTCTCTCTAACCTAGTCGTCACGGCCGGGATGCTTACACCGGGTCTATCGGTACGCGCTTCTCTAGATACACCTCTTTTCTTCTCCCCGTCCCTTATCCCAGTTAGTCCTGTCCGGCGCAATCACGCAAAAAGCTGACCTGGGTTGTCATTTTCGCGCTCGCAGAATACAGGCACCGTGCTCTGGCAAATCACGAACCAGTCCCTCAACGTCGCCATCAACCACGCGAACGCGAACAAATCAACGCCTCTCTCGTATGCCAAAATTGCGCAATCCTACCTCCTCGCCGTCGGCGCCTCGTGCTCCGTAGCCGTGGGTCTGAACTCGCTCGTGCCTCGGCTCAAGCGCGTATCGCCCTCGACGAAGCTGATTCTCGGTCGCCTCGTGCCCTTCGCCGCCGTCGCATCCGCTGGCTTCCTCAACGTCTTCCTCATGCGCGGCGAGGAGATGCGCGTCGGCATCGACGTGTACCCCGTGTTGTCGGCCGCCGATAAGGAGCGGTTAGCGGCGGAGGGAAAGGCCGAGAGCGACGTGCCGTCACTCGGCAAGAGCCGCACAGCGGCCAGGCTAGCGGTGGGCGAGACGGCGTTTAGTCGCGTGCTCAACAGCAGTCCCATCATGGTGGTGCCGCCGCTCATCCTGGTCCGGCTGCAACGCACCGAGTGGCTGCGGCGAAACCCGCGGCTCACACTGCCTGTGAACTTGGGCCTCATCCTTGGCATGAGTTACGTTGCGTTGCCGCTTGCCCTGGCGGCGTTCCCGCAGCGCCAGCGGATCCGTGCCGACAAACTCGAGGAGGAGTTCCATGGCCGAGGCGGAGACGGCGGCATGGTTGTGTTTAACCGTGGAATCTAACGATCGCCAGAGAATTCCGCAGAGTATTAGAAGCTTTATTAGAGGTTTCGACGAGACTAGACTAGACTTAAGATCGATAGATTTATGAACGTCTTCGTTTTTCGATCGTCGGACGTCGTTGGTACAGGACGACTGGCTGGTCGGATGGTCCGAGCCAGCAACCGGGGATCATGATGGATGGAATCATGTTTAGACATGTCGACATGTCTATTTCTAGAAAGACCAGAACTACACTACAGTACATACTTATAATAAGTTAATGTAGAGCTTCGATGGTTCTATCGCGGTAGAGCGAGGGAGTACCCTTCAGTGGGGGAAGCAAGAGTTGAACGCAAATCGTTCACTACCTTACTCTACGAGTCTGCCAGCCCATGGTTCGAACCTTGAAGGCCGTCAAAGCTGCGTGCCTTTCTGTTCCTGTGTGGCGATTCGTGTGGCGATTCAAGGTACGTACGTGGTTCCAGGCCTCATGGCTGGAACTGTTCTACTCAGCACAGGCTATACTAGTCTTCAGTCTAGAGCATGCCGTCAACTAACACACGGACATAGTTACAACTTACGTAGGGTTATTGTCCCTCGCGATTCAGCAAGACTCAGAAGTTCACTTTCACATACTGTAAATCAGTAAATGTACAGCCTATAACAGCAAATAGGTACTGGTAGCCTGTAGGCAGTCCTCGTCGACGCTGACGGTATTGTACGGCGACATCCCCTCGCAGATGTCCAATGGGTAGGTATATGATCTTCCAAGGAAGACGGCATGGCCTGCGTGATTTATGTAATGTGGATGCCTACGTCAGGCCATCCACGTTCCCAAAGGAATGACTAAGTAAGGGCGCACACTAGCGATCGTCTGGATCTGAGTCTCTCGGGCCTCTGGAGATGCCGCATTATCAATATGAGGATGTATTGGATTGGGAAGAGCCGGATGGTGTCATGCAGGAGTAGGCATGGGCAGTGGGCAGTGGGCGGGACGCAGTGGACTTCGTGTAGCACTCTGTCTCTCCTCGCCTACATTGGCGAGCTCCATATAACTGATGGCAGCTGGTTCCCGCCGAGCTGGTGGTTCAGCTCTCTGATCGCCTGGAATCTGGTTTCTATAGGAGATCTGCGGACAGAAATATCCAGACACGCCAAGGCGGCCGGCACGTTTCGGCACAGTGTGGTATTTGTAGGCACTGTACGACGTACCGCCAGGACGTGGACGTTACCTATAATACATCGTACGACACATCTGAGACCACACTGTGCCGAGACGTATGTAGCAGTGGTCTCTAATGACTGGCCAAAGTTGGTACAAAGTGCTTCGGTTTTTCTTTTTTCAGAGACCGTGAATTCGATCGTATGCATTTCGAGATAGGTAGGTATAATAATGTAATGTACTTAGGATGGCTATGGCCAATTCGGGGGTAGTGGCACGGTAGCGGCCCTGAGATCCGGTCTCATAATAGAGCAGGAGCGCCGGTCATCATGGTCATCATGGTCATCTGGCAGCGCAGTGACTTCATTGGGTACAGCTGCCCTGGTGTGCAGCTGCCGCCCCCTGGCAGGCACCTGCTTGTTGGTACTGTAGACGGCCAGACGGCCAGACGGGCGGAAAGACGTCGCACGATTTTAAAGGGAGCGCTCCGATGTGCAAATATTGCGTGTCTATAAGTACCACGAAGTACACCATCACTGCCATCACCGGGTTGCTTCACCAGCGCTGTGAATAGCTACCTCCATGACATCGTACCTGGGCCCGGAATCCTCGGTCATATTGGCTATGATTCAGAGGACATTGGCGCATCCAAGCATTCGTCGGTTTGTAATATCAATGAAATGACGCCGCAGTTTGATTATAACACGGCCAAACACCCCTCTAGACAGTGCGAAGAGGACTGTACCGACTGTATAAGTTCACGCGATGAGGGGTCCGTTACTGGTCCCTTGTGGCAGCAAGTTAGAGGGACTTTCAGGACCTTTAATTGAATCGGGCTAAATACCCCGGGCAATACGTCTGAGTAATTGATCTCCCGTCGACACAACTGTACATGCCGCCAGCGCAGACGACATCCCGTAGCAGGCAGACACGTATGTACCTACTACATGACAATGTGCCTTTGTATCCTTGACTGGCCGATTATTTCATAGGTAGGCAGATGTCCGAGGTCACTGTGATAGTCGCCGCGAGTATGTCTGACCTGGCGATACATGTATTGCAAGCCTGTGTGATGTAGGTTCTGCGTGCCTTTATAATCCGTAATGGCAAGCCTTGTAGACTTATTATGGTGGATATCAGCCTCAAAATACCAGCGGGAGAGCCGGAAAGCAGGAATGAAAAACAACCGCGATCTTGACTCTGAACCGAAGATCTCGAGTTGTAGCGTGGTGGTTGTGCACCTTGAGCACCGGTACTCCGTACATCCGTCCACCAGGACCAACTCCGACCAAGCTCCGCTATCAGTCCCTCCAACCTTGGGCGACCTTGGTGGATGATTCAGGCGTTGATTAGTGCATGCGCAGCCTGTAGCCGCCTATTCCAGGGCTTACTGTCCAGGGCTTACACGGCAATCCAACACGCGACCTGCCTCCTATCTGCCACTGTAGCGGTAGCACGCGCTGCCTA
Source organism: Xylariaceae sp. X802 (assembly GCA_028637635.1). NCBI lineage: Eukaryota > Fungi > Ascomycota > Sordariomycetes > Xylariales > Xylariaceae > Xylariaceae sp. X802. The sequence continues at coordinate 118,369 of JAJFDH010000070.1, read as the reverse complement.
CCTGGGCAGTTACGCCGAGCAGCAGGAGCGAATGTGTTTTTTAGCGTTGGACCTGCCCAAGTTGTCGTCTAACCACTTGCAGCGCCTGCCGAGTTTCTGCGTCGAAATCCGTCTGTCAGCTGGTCGCGATTCCTAACCAGGTGACGGGCGGCTACCAACGCGAAGTGTCGCTGGGGCTTGCTGAGCACTGAGCGGCGGCGATGACAGCGAAATCCCTCCTGCGACCCAAGGACCCAATTCTCTCCTCGTCTCCGGCACTCCTCAGCACTATATTGCCCGTCCTCTCTGTGTGCGCGTTGTATGTGTGTGTCTCTCTCCCAGCAGCCCGAGCGAGTGCAGAGTGCGTGTGTCGTCCACTGTACGCATCTCGCCCTCTCGCTCTTGCCTTCCCTCTTCTCACTGCGTACCTGCAACTGCAACTCCACACATCAATCGTAATCCACGCAGGTCTCTTGCGTCTCCTCCTCCTCTTCTCTCTCTCCCTCTCTCCCTCTCTCTCTCTCTCTCTTTCTTCCTTCCCGTCCGCAACGCCACGACGCACTTTCGCTGCCGTCGTTCGTTCGTCGACTTGACCACCCCCCCAATCTTCTCGGTGAACCATAATGTCCACGCCAACAACTGCTACGGCCACACTGCCTCCGCATTACCGGCATCATCACCATCCGCCTCCTCATCACCATCACCACCACCATCACCACCATTACCCGCCCTATCCGGCTCTATCCGCCAACAGCGCTTCCTTCCGTGCCGCCCTTCCAGGCCACACGCCCGTTCTGCCAACGCCTTCGACGTCTTCTTCGACTGCCTCGGTGGCCACCGTTCCCAATCGCCAGTCTCAGCCCCAGCAGCGTTACCAGCACAGCACTGCTCCGTCTACCTCGTCGTACGCGACGACCACCAACACATCGTTTCTCGCAAACGACGTGCTTTCCAATGGGGCAGTGGCTTCGCTAGCACCCGCAAGGCACCTCTCCACCAGAACTCAGACTCACTCCACGCCTGACTCCGAAGCACACCAGTCACACCAGTCACAGCAATCACAACTGTCACAACACGCCATCATGCCCGCCGCTGCCCAAGTCTGTGCGGAGGCCCAGCCGAGAAAACGCAGGCGCTCCAAGGAGCCCGATTGGAAGCAGTTCTACAAGAATGGCCTGCCCAAGGAGATCATCGTCATAGACGACACGCCTGAGCCCGATCCGAGCCTGTCGGCCGCCACCACGTCCAGGACCTTCACGAATGACACCGTCAACGGCACAGTCAATGCCCAGGCCGCCCGCCACTGTCCTAAGAAACGCCGGAAGGACGACGAGCAGTACAACGAGTCTCTATACGATGCCGGCCCGAATGGCTCGTATCACCAACCCTCAACCGGCTCGGCTTCGACCGACCGCACCACTTCGGCTTATAATACCACTGCGCCTACTTCACTCTCCTCAAACGGCCTCTACGACTACGAAGCCCCACAGACCGGCCAGAAGCGGAAGCGCACTCGACAACAGCTTGCCCAAGATGCAAAGCGGAGAGAAGTCGAGGCTCTCGGCGACGGCTTTCATGAGTATCAACCCCCCCAAAAGCCGATCAAGAAATGCGGCGAAGTCGTGGTTCGCCCCGTCAACGATGTGAGTACCTGGCACCAGCGAGCGAGCGAGATGGAAGCATCAACTGATCTAACTATCATCTGCAGCGTGCACATCAAGCCGGCACCAAGGTTGACGATGATGATGGCCACTACATAGTGGTCCCCGACGCTGATCTCACTACACAATGTGGGTTTATCATTTCCCCCTATCCTGAACCTACGGCAGAGGCTCTAATACTCGAACAGATCAAATTAGGAAACTTCTCGGTCAAGGCACCTTCGGCAAAGTCGTGGAGGCTCGGGATCGCAAGTGCAATAAACTCGTTGCCATCAAGATTATTCGCGCCGTGCAAAAATACCGCGACGCTTCGAGAATCGAGTTACGAGTGCTCCAGACCCTCAAAGCCAACGACGAGAAAAACCGCAATCGATGCATTCACCTGCGAGACTGCTTTGACTTTCGCGGGCACATCTGTATTGTTATGGACTTGCTGGGCCCAAGTGTTTTTGATTTTCTGAAGGGCAATAATTTTGTTCCATTTCCAAACAGTCAAATCCAGAGCTTTGCCCGTCAATTGCTAACCAGCGTTGCTTGTGAGTCCTTCCGAGCAACCCCGGCTATCGGACGCTGATGCTGACATTTGCCAGTTCTTCACGACCTGAACCTTATTCACACGGATCTCAAGCCCGAGAATATTCTCCTCTGCGATGGGGCCTATCAGACCTTCACCTACAATCGGCGAATACCGTCATCCGCAAACGGAACGTGCCGGCAGGCCACGCAACGTAAAGTCCTCCTGGACACAGAGATCCGCCTGATAGATTTCGGGTCTGCCACGTTCGACGACGAATACCACTCGTCGGTCGTTTCGACGCGCCACTACCGCGCCCCCGAGATCATACTCGGCCTTGGCTGGTCCTTCCCGTGCGATATTTGGAGCATCGGATGTATTCTGGTTGAGTTCTTTACGGGAGACGCCCTGTTCCAGACCCATGATAACCTCGAACATCTTGCCATGATGGAGAACGTGTGTGACAGCCGAATTGACACGCACCTCGTGCAGTCGGTCAACAGATCGGCCTCACGCAATAACACGAACTCCCCTGCCAAGTACGTCAGCCTGTCTTGTTCAAGACGACTTCTCTAATAGAGGCCACAGGTACTTCAAACGGCTAAGGCTAGATTATCCTACGCCCGCTACCACGAGAGCCGCAAGACGATTTGTCCGCAGCATGAAACGTCTAAGCGTAAGTCCCAAGGCAACAAAATACGTGATGCTTTGTATCTGACGTGATATTCAGGATATTATTCCGGCAACTAGCCCTTTCCTCCGGCTCTTCTTGGATCTTCTGCAGAAGATCTTTGTCTATGATCCTGCAAAGCGGATCACCGCTCGCCAGGCTCTGGCACACCCTTGGTTTCGAGAAGCTGCCATTCCCGATGATGGAACCGAGGCTTTGAAAATCCGCCTGGAGCGTATGAGGGATAATGACCACCATGTACCTCGGATTCCCGTTGCAGTGTAGGGGATGATGGCGCTACTTTATCCCACAAACGTTGGTTTCAGGATGGAAAGATGTACACTTGATAAAGGCCTGGGGCTTATGATGCCTATGTTGCGGGTCGTGATGCTCATATTCTCTTACCGTTGTGCATGCAGGGTAAAATCCCCGGCGGCGTCTTGGCCATCCTCATGTGGTAATATCCAAGGTGCCGCGGTTGCTTTACATAGAGAAATTTGCAAAAAAAAAACACGGGGGCGTTCTTGATGAAGGGGGTGGTGACATAGGGGACATCTTTCTTCCTGATGTATGCTTCACGCCAATCAATATCACCAAATACCATGAGGTGGACAGATCGTAGTCTTAGGCTTCACTCGGTGACAGCCGAGGACTCGGGTTATGCCCGGCCGCCGGTGGTTTTGCGATTGGGAGAGGTACATCTATCGCTTTGTTCTAACAAGCCGGTTTACCTCTGGAACAGTACTGACGATGTTTTTATCCCACAGGTTCCACCACGGTGCTTTCATTCGACGGCTTTCGCAACAGCTCCCGTCAACTTCCCTACGAGGTGCGTTGTCTGCTTCGACCCCATAGTGTCGAGAACAATGCGTCTGTTTCCAGAACAGACCAAGACAAGTACAAACGGCGAATACTATGGTTTTCGAATCTATTCGAGACAAAGGGCCTGCTCAGCTACGCCTTTGACAGCCGTGGGCAAGTACCAACAAAGTGCGCGATTGCATGGGAAACGATAGTTATTGTTTTGGTATTTTGGTGGGGGAGGACGTTGGGAGATATAAACCGAAGCCATTCCATCCGCTACCATCTTTTCTCGACGACTCATACATATTATTCCCGTCTCATCCAGACAATCCTACACTACATAAAATTGATTTGCCAAACTACATAAATCACATTGCTGTTTGTAAAATCACTTGAAAGCCGAACAACAACTCATTGCCAACTCTTGTTGCTTTGTGTGCATTCCACGATGAATATCCGGCTTTCAGAAGTATCAGACGAGCACGTCGTCAGCCTCACAAAAGTTCTGGCTCGTCGACCCAACTATGGCATCGCCATACCCTCGCGAAGATGGCACGAAGGCCAAGAAGAGAAGATTCGACGTCTCCCCGCCAAGTTGCTAAAACCATCTAACGTGTTCCAGCGCATCGCAACCAGGATTCAGGAGAGCATGGATGCGCGAGGCGTGCCGCAATTCGTACCGCGCGCCGTGCTTTGCGCAACACATGACAGTCTCAACCCTTCCTTGATTCGAAGACTCTTCATGGCCATTGCGTACGAAGTCACGGTGTATACAGACTCCCTGCGGTCCTGGCAGGGTAAGACGACCGTCCCCGGGCTTTCCGCTTTTGTCGGGCGCCTCGATGCGATCACGGCGCTGTGGACTGAACCGCAGCTGTTTTATGCGATATACGGGCTCGCTCCTTTCGATAACCACCTGATATTCGTCAGGTCTGGCTGTGAGGCCTGCTGTCTTGCGGCAGTGGGCGCCAATGGTCAAGCCTTGTCAGACTTGCGAGCGGCCCTCGTAGATCGCATGGAACGGCGTGGGGAACATTCGTCCTCGAGAGAGCCTCGTCTATACCGGTTCGTGGAAGCCTGGATCAATCACCTGCGGAAGCCTAACGAGGATATAGGTCGTCCGGAAGAATGTCGGGGCCGGAGCGAAGTTCTTCTGGCGGAACTGAGGAGGGCGAGGCCTCAAATCAAGGCTTGGCGAGCCGAGCAGAAGAAAATACATGCGGAGCTCCGGGCTGCAAAGCTGCCTGTCTTCACGGAGCTCAGGAGAACCAGCAGCGGCGTCAAGATCACTCCCGTGCCAAACAGGTCTACCGATAAGAGACGGACAAGAAACGGAATTCCGGTTGCGATAGCCGATATTGAGGGACCCGATGAACGGAGAGCTGCCGTGTCCAAGTCTAGAAGAGACAGCATCTATCGGCCCGATAGCCTTGCTGGATATTCCGACCTCCACAAGCCACGAGATGTTGCTCACGACGCACAAACTGGTGGTCGCCCTGGTGCCCCTGAGCCTGAGCCTGAGCCTGAGCCCGATCGGACGAGCAACGCTAGCGGGGGTTTCCCAACACAGTCCTTCCTCCACCGCTTCGAGCACGAGATTCCTCTGCCCGATGAGGAGAAGATCGGAGACGACACCAAACCAGCACAAGACGTAGACGAGAGGGATCGTGATGAGGAGGAACGGAGCCGCATCAAAGTTCAGGATTGGTATTCCAGCCGATTGGCCGAATCGCATGTAGGGCTGGCCCAAGAGGAGGCGAAGTCGGTGATCTCACTGGTGCACCCAGCATTTCGCCCGGATGGCAGCTATCTAGCCACGTCTGCCGTGCCCGTGCCCCTTCAATACAAGAAGGACCGTGAACAAGGCGCCGGCGACCCCGAGAATCGTCCGCGAAGCCGCGCCGTCAGTGAATGGACGGATTGCACCGTGTATACGGTAGACCATGGTGATATTTCGCCCACCGAAGAGGACGCACCGCCAATGCCGGAAATCCCATCGGAATACAGAACTCATGGTCAATCGTTACGCGGCGGTGAGCCCCCTCAGAGCCCCTCCAAGTCACGACCGGAGGCGAGCCCAACGATCCAGAAAGAACAATTCTCATCTCCCTTCCCACCCTACGCAGACCCCTTCAAAAACGAGGCAAATTCTAGCGAGTCTGTCTCGAAGAAGTCTAAGAATGCCCCCATCAACTGGCCCGCTCCGCCATATGGGACTTCGTCCTCGAAGGGCAAGTCAGATCCTAAACGGTTCGTCCTCGCCGAGTCAGACGTAGACTCCCACCTCTCGGATCGACGCCAAGCGTTTCTCAGGGATCGCTTCAAAGTGAAGAACGACGACACGCAATCGCCGCGTTCGAGCGCGGTCCCGTCGCTTTCTTCGCACGGGCGGACCGTGGACGGCTCGGAACCACGGACACCGGTGCGGACACACGGGACGGAGCGGGTTGCGCCTCAGCCGGTGACGGTTGAGGATGCAATGGAGGGACACGCTGCTAGGGGATGTCGCGACGACGCGACGGAGCTTGCCCCCGACGACTCGGTTAGTAACGTTCGTTGGAACCGCAAGAGCTTTTCCTCCGTTACGCAGTTGGGGACCTTCAAGGACAAGATGTGATGGCGTCTCTGGAGAAATGCCGGCCGCGGTGGCAGAGAAGCAACCGCCGACATGAAGCAAACCTCATCCAGAGAGTAAACTGAGATTGATTTTAGCGATGGATTTTTGTAAAAGAAAATAATATTAGAATACCTAGATTCCGGATGCGTGCTCAAACCCAAGTGATATACATGTACTCTAACCCTGAACCCAAGCCCTTTGCTTGCTAGGTATAGTCTATGTGTAGATGGTGATAGATTCGATTCGTAAAGAGGTGTATACATATTCTAGGTTGGAGGGGAAGAAGGGGAATGAGAATCCGGCACTTAATCGGGTCGTCCAACCCGAACACACGCCAACACTCATCCCTAAAGTTCCGTATCGCCAGTTCGACCCGTATCGACCCTACCATCCGAGCGGCTTAAAATAACGAATGATGATACTATCTATCCATGTACAGTCTGTATGTATCGCATGATCCTAATCTAGCATTGATTTTAAGTCAGACATAAACAGCGTTTCCTATCATGTATATGCCTGGCACGCCTCAGGGGTACATACTGTAGGTAGCCAGCGTTCTCGACACGCGGAATTGAGCATTGGCGAGTGGTCTGGGGTGGATATGCTATTCACTCAGATCAATCTCTACAACAGTAACCTGATTAAGATTCCGTTGGACTTGGCTGTATTTACTTCATTCATCTACCTCTAATTGATATTCATCCCACCAAAATATCCAGAGGCTGATGGGCTAGGGCTTGACTGTATAAACGTCTAGAGAAATCGGGATGATGCTTTCTATCATCTGTATTGCTACTTGGTCTAACGAATCGTCATACAGGTACCGCATAACAACGGTATCCCGTTCCAATTCGCAGTCAATTAGATAGTGCCAGCCTCTCCATAGGATCGCAGTTAGTCTGTGTCTTGTGGCCTATATCCAGCCTCCGTAGCGGCAAAACATGCTGTTGCTCGGTATGTAAGATGTGGAAGCACGTTACGACGGGTATTCATTCGTGTGTCCAGCCTGCGCAGATTCCACTGCGCCCAAGATGTTGAGGCCGGAAAGTTAAAGTAGATCCTCATTTCAAAGCTTGCGTAGGCCGATCAATAGATCAATAAAGGCGATGGAAGAGCGTGGCAGGCAAAATGATGTCGAAGCATAATGGCAGCGTAAGCCGGTCCAGACTCGAATAGTGTATCTAAAGCTGGTTTAGTCTAAGGAGTATATTCAGTTTGACAAGTCACCTACGCCGTCTATGATTCTACCCATTGACCCTGACCCTGACCCCACGCTGACATCCCGAACCGCAGATTATAAGTCCGCGATAGCCACCATTTCGGCCATGACAAGATTTCCACCCGATCGAATTTATCGTACAAGGTCGCCAGCTCGCTGGCATTCATCATTATTCTGCATAATATTCTAACAACTTTTGGATAGTAGGGAGGAAAGCTCGCGCCTTGCTGAAATCCCCGAGTTTGACCCGCATGTGGTCGAAGGCGACCAGCACTACCTGGTCCGCATCGCCCTGATTTTCAGTCTTCGCGTCGGCGCGAGTGTCGGCGTCTTCTTCTGTGACGGGAATTTTCTGATATCTCTGGGAGAAATGTGTTAAAAGGACCCTCCGGGCCCCCATTCTACGGCCGACGCCGATGGCTTCCGAGATGGTCGAATGCTTCTTCGCAATCGCGTCCCCTTGTAGCTCATCCTCGAACGTGGCCTCGTGTATTAGGAGTGTTGCGCCCTGGCCAATCCGCACGAAAGCCTCACTTGGGCGGCAGTCACCCGAGTATGCTATCTTCAATCCCGACGGCAGCGTAAAAGCTGTTGCCATGGCCCCATAGCAGTGGTCGACCCAGCATACATCAATGTTTTTCAAGCCAAATGCCTTGGTCCCCTCGTCATCAAAGACGGATCCGCTCAATGGCAGGCGATCGGGCCCGCCAAACTGAGTGAAAACCAGGCGCTCAAAACCAAACGCTTCAACGTCGGAATATTCTCGCAGGAACTCAATCATGTGCACGTGGGAGGCGATCATCAGTTTGGAAGAGGGATCAGACTTCGTTGTCTCTTCGTGCCACGCTTTGACGACTGAAACCGTGCCCAGGTGGTGATCGGCATGGAGGTGGCTAATCCAAATCACTTTGAGATCTCGGAGTACCGAGGGTAGCTCACTCCCAAAGACGCGTTGTAACTGTCCCAGAGTATTCTCGCCGGCGTCAAAGAGATAGCTTCCGTAGCCCGGAACGCGGACCAGCGTGGCAGAAACATTGCGATATTTAGAAGGCAGCGCCGAGCCAGTACCAAGCGCGATTACTTCCGTGTCCTTGTTGGGAATGTCTGCTTCTGCCTTCTCAACTCTGGCTATAAAGGCTGGGTCGGATACCTTGGCCCTTGCTCGAGCGGCCATGTTCAGGATCGTCTCAGTCAGTTCCGAACTAGCGGATTCCTGAATATCTGGAAACGGTATTATCTTCCCATCTTGATGTATATATTCCGGTGCGAATTGTATGGTTTTCCCGGTTCGGCCGGTCTCGTATGCCGAGGAGCTGACCGTAGGTGCGCCGGTAAGCGACACCGTATTGCTATGAGCGGGTAAAGGAAAACGGTCGGAGTCGATACATCGCAGCTTGTAGGACTGAACCGCTGGGGATTCCAAGGCGATCATGTTGGGGCAGCTATCGGGCGACGTGACTATGTGCTCCAAGGTGGACATTTTCTGCATGAACTTCTGCAACCGTGGGTCATTGACAACATCGCGCCCCAAGATCCAGAAGATGACGCGTATGCCTTTCATTACCCGATCATCCGACCATTCAGCCCGGTTGACCAAGGCGTCGACGTAGGAGGCGTCTGGCAGGTCAACCAGCGCGAAGCCGGAGCCAGCAACGGTCTCGCCCAGGACCATCTCCGGGGTCACCACAGTTCCATCCGCCGTCGTGACGCTCTGCATGTTTGCAAGTTTTTTGTAATCCGGTTTCGCAACGCCCAATCGCTGAGCTTCTTGCGGGTTGAATCGACCTCGCCTGTCGTGGGCTTTTACAATATAGCACAAGGACTGCTTGGAAGGCTGTGTTCCCGGTAGCTTGGGGACAAGTGAGCCGGGCCATGGTTGGCGTATCAAGACGGGGATATCAGGGACTTCCTTGCCGGTGGCGGGCAGAGGGCCGTCATATACCTTGAGATGGCCCTTTTTATCACGCACGAAGAGCGTGGCTGGTTGTTTGGCTTGGTGCAGCGTAGTCTCAACGAGTGCATCGATCTTCCAGTTGGAGTCAAACATCTGCGTAACCACCGACTTGACGAGACTCTCCTTTTCCTCGTCAGCGGAGAGAGACGACGTCGTGGCGGTCTCATTCTCGAACTCATCGTGGCTCCGCTTGCGTGGCTTAACGACGTCCTGGTCGGAGTCAACGGGCATATACCATACATTGATGTTTTCGTCCTGCCAGTCGGGGTTGCGAATGGCCGTGTCGGTGCGTACAGGGTCGCTTTTTATCTCATGAAGGCGCAGGGGAAGGCCCTTTCGCATGATAAATCGGCGGGAGACGGCCAGGAAATACGAGAGATTCTTGCCGGCATGGACATTCAGGCCAGTGGGCGTCGACGAGGGCGAAATGCTTTCCTTCTTCCTCTTGCCCCCGTCCAGGGCGATGTCGCTTGCTTGGGTTGCGAGAACATCGGCAACGGTAAGAACCAGACCCAACAGGCCGCCGGAAGTGTGCCAACTAACGGGGCCCGTCAGAAAGACACTCTCGATCTTGGCGATGGGAAGCTTGCGCTGCGCCAAGGCGCGCTGAGTGCCCTCGCTGATCTGGCCCAAGACGTAGCGTTTGTTGTCGAAATGGAGGAACAGCGCAGTGCCCGGGGTGTCAGCGGTGGGCGTGGTAATGATCTGGACGAAGTTCAACATCCTGTTGGCCAAGATGCTCGACGACACAGGCCCAGCGCAGATGCGTTTGGTAGGCCGAGGCCGGGGCGTGTTGATGAGAAGAAACCGGGCGTTTTCCCTCTGGTCGGCGAGAGACGCCCTCCGGATCGAGGTCGTGAAACCAGGCTTCTCGAAAAGAGAGACTGGGGGCAGCGGCGCGCGGCTAAAGGGAATCGTCCTGGCGTGAAGCGGCGTCTTTCCGCGGGAAGAGATCGAAGAAGCCGAAGCCACGCGGATGGTTTTGTGTCCCGCGTGTCCGAGCTTCATCGAAATCTCAGGACAAGGGGAGCACTGGACAGAGAGAGAAGGAAGTTGGAAAGCGATGTTGCTGTCTGTCGCAGCGCATGGTAGTGTAGCGTACCGTAGAGGTATGATACCGGATCGGAGTCGACTTTTTTATTTCTCTTTACGGACTACCTATCTACGACTGTATTTTTGGGCGATCTTATCGGGGAAGGCATCCGCCAACCAACGCTAGATAGGTGAATTAGCTAAGCACTTGGGCCTCCAACTGAGATCGGCCACTCCTTCCAGTTGCCATACCTGGACCATGTTGCAGCATTCACTGCATCCCACGACTGGCCGGGAGAGGTAAGCGGCCGATTATAATTTCCGAATCAGTGAGTTTCACAGGCAAAACGGACCGCCGAGATCGCCAAGACTCTTCATTGCATACAAATGGTGGTTTATCTATTTAAAGGGTGCAATGCTTATACCAGAGCACTCATATCAATGGTGTAAACCCGCCTCAACTCTCCGGCTCAGGGATTGTACGTGAGAACCTCCAAGTTTCGCACCTGGTAGACAGTATCTTGCATGCGCTTTAGCTGCTATACAGGCCAATCAGTCGCGGCTTTACATACCAGAGCTCGGCCCCGGGGAGCCTGACGATCCTTCCATTTGCAAGTTGATGATCCTGCAGCCGACTGTCAGCAGAAGTGCGAGCTGGTCGCTTCCCGTCAACTCACAGATACATGGGTTTACCGAAGAAGTCTCCTCCTACCTGTTTCGTGACCAGCGATCCGTCGAGGTAGAATTTCACCGAAACGCTATCGACCGTCAAACCATGTTAACATCGTCCTGGAATCGATCTCTTTGCCAAATCGGCCCTGCCATGTCCAGCGATCTTACGGCAACAAGGGATCCAGCTATAGGAGAAACTGATGCTCACGTACTCCCTCTGGTTGATATCGCGCACCTCGCATTTGATCGAATGAAACTGACCCGGACTCGGGTATGTAACGTCCTTCCACGAAAGGATGGATGAGGTGTTGAACGTGTTGAACGACTATGGCAGTTCAAAGTCAGTTGCCTTTCCAGCGGTTCGCCGGCAACACAAGCCTTCGCAATAGGGAGTTGGGGATTGGCCCCGATGAGGCAGCGAACGCATCACACCCGCAAACACACTGCTCACAATCTTTCCAGAGCCCTTCCACTCCGCCATGTCAATTTCGGGCGGCCAGCTGTCCACCCCTGTGAGCCAGAAGGCAGGCCACGTTCCTTTGGTGGTCGTCGCCTTGAACTCGCTCGTGAAGTCATATCCGCCACCTCGGGAGACATTGAAGTGCTCCTTTGCGTGAATGGCGCCCGACAAATAATGGATTGGAATGCTTTGCCCGCCGCTCACAGCATCGGGCTGTCCCGTCACCTTCTTGGCCGTCAAGGTGAGAACACCGTTGGAGATGCTAACTTGATCTTCGCTCATGCGGGCACCGCCATTACTTTGCACGAATAGCTAGTCAGTGAACCGACCTCTGGTGGTAATTTCGCTCGCGCCTTCACTCACTGGTCAGTGCCCCAGGGATAGTTGTAATTCCAATCCGCGTCAAAATCTGTCGGCGAGTTGAAACTCGTCGTAGGTATCATAGTACGGACAGCTTCTATCCCGGCCGCAAGGGCCAAAAACATGAGTCCTTGAGTCACCAGATACATCGTCACTGAATGAATATGGTAGCTAAATGAGCACAAATAATGAGACTACCTTCCACACCAAGTCGACAGAACTTAGAGGCAATAAAGCCCGGACACGAAAGAAGCACCGTGAGTTTATGAGCCAAGCTTGTGAGGCGACGACACTCTTCCCATTGGAGCAATCATGCCAGTCCGGCGGGTGTTGTGCCTCCGCAGGATAATGTGAGCTCCATGTAACCTATCTAGACTGGAACAGATCTTGCAAGGTAGGGAGGTATGTTGCTATCACCATTCACTTCATACAGAATGACTAGTAGTCAACAATCGACAGCCTCGGCACTATCAATAGTCCTCCCGCGACCTCATGTCAATATTCCCGTTGGTAATTACTCGCCACAAGCCAATTCCTTTTTACCTACAGGTCATCTACCGTATATCAAAGTGATGCTCAATATCTCCCAAGGCCTAAGGTTTACAACACTCGCTATGATATGAGGCATCCTGCCGATGACATGCACAGCAGACTCGGGGGTCAAGGTATGTGATTCAAATAGACGTTACATGGCGCACGGCGAAAGACTCTCGGCACTTTATAGCTATTGCCAAAGCCGTTCGAAAAGGAATATGTATGAAAGACAACCCTAGCCCTGACACTAAGTCTGTGTCGATATTAGACCCGGCGAGTATCACAAAAGTAGGTACATAAGTATATTCTCAGCCGTGCCATCCATCACGCTGTCACCTACCGGTTTCAGCGACTACGCGGGTAATGGTAAATAAGCCTAAATGCCTGTTCGTATGATGTAACCGTAAGACGAAGGTATTCAGCCGTAGCCAGGAGCTTAAATGATCGCAACATGGGCATAATGTACGTACTTCTGCCGATAGCTTCATGGCTGTGCCGGCAGGCAGATCACCAACGTTTGTCAGATACGGTATTTAAGCATCATCCCAAACCGTGAACTAGAGATCCCAACGAATGAGCGTCATGCTTTCCGTCGATGATAGAAGACGGAAATCTCTCAAGGAAAGCTTGCAATAATCTAAATGGGATCTATTGCTAATATGTAACACTAATCCCCAACCCAACGCCATTACCTCCCGTGATGAATACCGCGAAACCCGAACCAGCTAACCTATATACAAGACGCCGAATGGCGCGCTCCCGCAGAGAACGATTGTTCTCGTTCGCGCCTCCGCCAACCCACCGCTAATATCTACATCGCAACATTATATATTCGCCGCCCCTTGGCAGGCACAGTCATAATCGTAAAATCGTTCCATCACAGCCTAATCCTTCCGCGCCGTCTGCTCCGCAAGCGGCGAGCAGATATCGTAGTTCGTAGCAAAGAACTTAGCCGTCTCGCCGCTGCGCCGCAGCATTTCGTTGTCGAAGAGGTTAAGCATAGCGCCCACGCCAGGGATTCTCTCCAGCCTATAGACAGACTGCCGCCACGCATCGAGGTGCCTCGAAGACGCCATGGCGTTCAGCTCGCGTATTCGAGTCTCCAGCGCCTCCAGCACCACCACGTCCGCCTTGGGCAGCACCTGTTGGCCCTGTCCGAGCTGGTTCGTCTCCGGCGCCTTGCGTATCCATTCGAGGTACTCCGCCACGACGGAAGAGATGCCCGCGATCTCCGCCTGCGTGTTGAAAACGGCCATGCCGAAGGCCGTGAACTCGGCGAGGATGTGGTTAGCGTCATCGCCTCTGTAGCCCCTCCCGCTAGACGCCGACGATGACGGAGTAGTCGATGCCGAGGATCCATTGACTATCCTGACTTCGCGGCGGCTAGGCATACGTCTGTGTAAATAGACGCTGTCACGCCGGGCAGACGAGGACGGTGTGCTGGTCGTTGCCCTGTCGTCCATGGGGTTGCGGGGGAAATGCGCCAGGTCAGTTGGCACAGTTACGTAGGGACTAGGCACGTAGTTAACGAAATCGTTGTCCGGGTTTTCGCATGGTGTTGGTGTTGGCGCCTGGTGAGAGTACGAGGTGGGTGGGACGCCGTGTCCGACCACGGGCTGAAAATGGCCCATCGCTACGGGTGCCGTCGACGACATGCGCAGATCGAAAGACGAATTGCCGGAATACTCGACGCTGAAGGCTGAACTAGGCGCCGTGAGCGGCAGCGACGAAGTTGCGGTAGGTATATTCGTGTTGCTCTGCCTTAATATATAGGCTTCAGCTTTGTCTGCGCTCTCCGTATGTTAGTGAACTGGATATGCTCCCACATGTCCCCTCGGACCCATCCAAGCCCAGCAGGGCACAGTACCTAATCGCTCCTGTAGACTCTCGATCGTCTGGGCCAGGTCCGCCTTGGTGGGCTTGTGGGTCGGCACATAGACACACGTCTCGCCGGATCTGCGACACTTCTCGCAGGAGGGTTGGCCTCCATCGCACCGTACCTTTCTATCGCGACATAGTTTGCAGGCTATGTGACGAGAAAGATTATTCATGATTATCGCATCAAGAGGTAGTGAGCGTGGTCGGTGAGTATGTGGGGGCGACGGTTGAGTTAACCGAGTTGACTGGGACAACTCCGCCAATTGTCAGGCGAGCTCCCTCGCAAAGCCTTTGGCCGAGTAATGTTTCCACAGCGTTCAGCGACTCTCCACATGTGGGAAGCACAGGAGATGCCGTGGTAGTCGGAAGGAAAGTATCTGCAACAATGTTGCGGTGCAGTGAGTGGAATTCAACCGAGATCATAGAGAAAGAGAGGTTGCCGCCAAGGTGTGGTGTCTGGTGCAGGGTTGGCTTCATGCCCCAAGGTCGTATTCAGCACCCAGGCTTACTTGCTTTGCTCGAGGTCAGATCTGCCTGCTGATTGAGTGCCCCGACACCTAAAGCAGATGGGTCTGACTCCTGAATGTGTACATGGCCAGGATCTGAGCGGCTGCTGTTTCAAGGCGGGGGTTTTCCTTGTGGCATATCCATTTGCACGCGCCGGAGAAACAGTACCTTGCTTATCATACACACCGCTGGAGCCCTCGCCTTTCGCAATGAGTACCTATTACGGGACGTATATAGGCTGTTCTGCAGACAGCGACTGCAAAATACGCGGCAAGAAGGACCAGCAGATCTGCCTAATCAGACTTTAGCCATCTTACGAGACGTGGGAAGCGGAGATCCGGATCTATTGATAGTATACCCCATGCTAGTTCTTCAAGAATGAGCCCGTCGCGGGGCGTTGGGAGATCTTGGTTTGACGGGCTGGCGCGCGCGAGATGCCAGGCCGTGTAAGACTCGATGGGGATGAGGTCAACGATGGTTGCTTTACTACAGGCGGGGCGAGTCCAGAGTAAGAGCCAGGGCTTGGCTGGCTACCCCTGAGCTGCGAACAGTAATGCTACAGCACTCGGGGAGGCCCGTGGCGCCACAGTAATAATTCTCTAGTGAAGAAGTCTCGTGTCCGCATCGTCGGCGCAGGGCGGATCAAAGCATCGGGCCCGAAGCAGATATTAGGAAGGTACGCAGACAAAATCGGCCGGGTTTGAACGGCGCTGAAAACGCGCCTGCCAAGACATCCAGCAACGTGTCCGGACTGCCCCTGAAACTGTATTTCTTACCCCTGAGTTAGCGATTGTCAACTACCGTGGGCCACTAGGTCTGCCAAAATCTAGGCATCCTTACCTGGCAGATATAGCCGCATAGAGGGAGTCGCAGTGGCTAAATGCCCTATCCAGAGCATTTTCCAAGTCCGTGTGTGGCGTTACCGTCGCACACAGTGCCTTTGGTCCTGAGTCGCGCATTGCGGCGAGTGGCCTCGAGGACTCTCGAGATGCCTAATTGAGGTAGGTATGTTGATCACGAAGTGTTGATATACGAAGTTCAAACGTGTATTCCATATACTGCCCAACTACCTTCCTAACTGGCAAATGTAGGTACAATACCAGGTACTATTCAACTTGCTCTGTTTTCCACCGAGGTGAATGGTGAGGATTCCAGCAATTATCAAGTTATGTTGTGGCAGCGCATCCATTTATACTCCCATGCGCTCCAATTCCCCCCCATGAACCTCGAGACTTGAAACGCGCCGCAATCATGATGCTTATGATGCCGTTGTGAGGCACGAAAGGTACATACAACGGGACGGCCCGCCGGAGAGAAAATGATGCGCACCTCAGCCATCCTATAAATACCTATGTGACCACACAAGTTACACGCATGGTAAAAGTTATCGTGAAGTCCTCCCTATGCTGAACTTTGAAGGACCTCAACTTTCCGTGCGAAATTTTACAAACAACAGCACCCTTCAAAGCCTCGGAGTTATTTCTCTCATTACGTCCGTACCGTCCGTATTGGTACGTGAATAATACGTCCGAGGGGCTCTGTCTTATGTAGGTTGCCCCGCCGTCCGTGGCTGAGCCATTTCATTCATTTTATTCCGTACTTTTATGCACGGAACACTTTTACCCAGAAACTCCTCTTCCATACACTACGGCTACAAAGCCGATTACGAGACGGTTGCTCTCAGCTATAACTATGACGTTCTTATTTGAATCTGGTTGCGAGGTCAACTCGCCTAGGTAGGTATTCTATATGACCTCAAATCTACGTGCCGACTCTCAGAACCCCCATTGAGTCATCCAATTCTCCATCCAAGCATCTCGAACCGGTCCGACGGTCGACAATGTAGACGAGACGCGAACTGTGTGCTCCGTGCTCAAGATTGCCGACCCAGGATCGACTAAGCTTTCGAAGAAGTCAAGTAGTTTAACAGCCGGGTTGGCAGCGATATCTTCCGTCCTCGACGCGCTCTCACGAAGCGCGTCAATCCACGTCCCGAGGGAGACCACTTCTACAGCTTTACCCTGATTCAGGCGCTGAGAAATGATCGGTAGTAGTTCTCCCCAAGTGGTATGATGAGGATTAATGGCGTGATAGACACTAGCACCCGTGTTCTGCTCCCGGGCACGCCCCGGACGGAATGCCAGCTCAACAATCGCTTTCCCCAACTTGTCCACCGGTATCCAATCTATGGTATCCAGCTGCGGCCCCAGAGAATCCGGTATTTTCCCCAGATATTTCGAGCTCGCAACCAAGCTCGGCAGCCACTCTTTCTTCGTCCATTCTCCTGCCGTCGACGTCGGTCCCGCGACTTGTCCCACGCGACAGACGGTGGACGGGATATTGGCCTCTCTAGCAGCCGCGTCCAGTAAGCGCTCCGAGAGGAACTTCGACTGTCCGTAACCGCTAGCCGTGGGGGTGTTCCAATCGGTGTATATTTGCTCAGCGACAGTTCCCCGTAGCCCGCTAACAGCGCTAATGGTGGAGATGAAGAAGAGTTCCGCCCCAAAGCGAGAGTGAGACGAGAAGTCTATCAACCGGCGCACGAAGCCAATGTGTCTAGCGAAAGAGTGGACAGAGAGGTTGAAGTCGACTTGCCAGGCGCCATGAATGACGTCTGTGACCTGGTCAAGCAACTCTTTGTATGCAGTCGCTGAGAGGCCAAAATACGATTTCGACAGGTCAGCGTCGAGACACTGGACCTTCTTTGAAAGAGGTTGAAGGCCTTTGGAGGCCTGGAGGCCCTCTTGCCGGCGGAAGCTGTCCGGTCCACGGCAAAGGCAGTAGATGCGAGACACGCGGTCGTCACTTTGTAAAGAGTCGAGTATGTATGACCCCAGCGAGCCGGTGGAACCCGTCAGGAGAACGACGCGGGAATCTAGAGACTTTGGCGAGATTTCTCTTGCAGAAATGGGCATGTCCTTTTTGTAAAGTTGGTACAGCTCCTCCATCTTCTCCTGGTGATTTCCATCGCTCGATGCTTTTCCGTGGAAGATAGTCGAGATGACGTCCGTAAGCGCTGCCACGGTCGGGCTCGCATAGATTGTTTTACCTGCCACTGACTGTGGTTTTCCGTGGAAGGAAAGATACTCATTCAGCTTCCTCACCAATGTAGTCACCTGCAGAGAATCGAGGCCGAATTCGAACAAATCGCCATACGGGGAGATATTCTGGGCATCAACATCCGTGCTAGCGGCGATAATGGCCTTGACAGCACTTTCGACACTACCAAAGCCAGCGTAATCCAACGTATCGGATTGCTGAACTGGGGCGCTGCCTCCTTTGTACAAGCCATCTAATTCGGGGGCATACATATCGAGCGTCAGTCTTCGCTGAACGGTGCCCTTGCCGGCTCTGAGCATCGGTTTAGCAGGAGACGTAAAGATAATCATGTTATAGTGAATGCGACCGTGCGAAGGACACCCCTTATTAGCTTCCTGCACAGACGGCCATACAGCATCGAGAAGGCGCTTCTCATCCTCAGCATTCACCGGCGGGTTAACAGCTTCAACAAGCAGGCTTGCCTGGAACTTGCCCTGTCCAGCAACGAGAGCCGACCTGACGGCAGGATTGCCATTGATTATGCCCTCCATCTCGTTCGGGTTGATCTTCTCGCCGGTAGAGAACACGATGATGTCGTCCGCTCGGCCTCGGTATAGCCAGAGATCTCCCTTAGCAGGGTCCGGATGCCTCGAGTATACATCTTTCATAGGCCATTCCGTAAGGTCCGGGAAAGTACCAAAGATGCCCTGATATCGGAGGTGGTTTTCATCTCGCACTATAACTTGTTCGTACAGATCACCGGAGACGTGCCGATACTCATAGCCCGCGCACGGGTGCAGGCGCAAGTATTGCCAGTCCTCGGGGTCGCAAAACTGGCCAGGCAACCCCCCGCATTCGGTAGTCCCGAGGCAGCTGAGCATTCTAGTCTTCGTGCTCGCGAGGTCCCCAACTGCCTTGGCAACCGGCCCTCCACCGAACAGGACAGCCTTGAGGCGACTGAGGTTCTCCAGATATTGGGGTTCCCTGACCAACTCTTCCAATGTAGTTGGGACGAGGAGCGCATGTTGCACATTCCCATGAAGAAGAACGCCATTGACAACAGCCGCCGACGGTGGAAAAGCCGCCAGCACGGCGGTATAGCCCGCATAGAGACAAAATGGTAGGAGTATAAGCACCCCGCCACAGTGGAACAGAGGAAAGGTTGAATAGACCCGGCCCCCGGCCAGCAGGGCTGGAAAGGTTGGCTCTTTGTCCTTGAGGCGAGCGAGTGCTGCCATCGCTGCCATCGTTGCATGCGTCAGTACAATCGGCTTGGGCAGCCCGGTTGAGCCTGAAGTGTGTAGAGCGACGAAGGGTTCCCCTTTCGCGTCCGAAAGTGTCTTCGTATAAGGATAGAGCTTCGGTTCCGCATCAGAATCATAATTGTCATCCAGCCAATCCTGAAAGTTGGGAACCTCAACGTGCCGCATAGGACGAACATCGAGGATGTCCCTAACAACCGGTAGGAGGAAATTCGGCGGCGTAAGGAACGTGTTACAATCCGTCTTGTCGAATAGATACAAGTCCGCTTCGACAGTATTCCGCGGCGAGATCAACAACAGTTTGTACCCGGTTTTGATGCAAGCCAGCAGGATAATACCATAGTTCAAATCCTGAGGGCCCAGATAAACAAGAGTAGGAAAGCCGGTTCCGGGGCCGAGTTTCTGGTGGATGAACCATGAGCACCGATTCACAGCCCGGGCGAACTCCGCGGCAGAGACGTCTCTGAAGCCATCAGCGGGGTCCTTCGTTTTGGTATATGAGTACAAGATCCGAGAGGGGTCTGACGATGCTAAGTCGTCGACGAAGCAAGGCAACAAGGGATAACTGTCTGCCGGAGGCATGGTGAGGGCCGGCGTTGATGGCGATGAGAGACGTAGATGCTCTCTAGAAGCTTGGTGCAGTATCGACGGTGATACCGTGTACGACGGCAAACAAATTGCCCGGACCGAGACTCCCGATATACTCAGAAGCTTGGAGAGACAACACGAAGAACGACGTCGTCTAGCCTAGTCAGGTTCGCTGTATTTGTCGGAGTTATCCAATGAACCAAGCGGAGATTGTTAAGCATTAATCATGTTCCCGACTCCCGCTGCTCTTCGCATGAGTCGTGAGATTGCCCCTTCAACGGGGGAGCCACAGCGTATTTCGTATGTAAAATGTGATCATACAGGGATGTCAATCTAGGCCATCGGGAGCTGGCAAGCTACAAGGTTGATATACTTCTGGCTCAGCCGCCAGAGACTTGGGGAATGGGGGGCAATCCCACGTAATGCGGCGCTTTATTAACTGTTGGATTCGCAGCCGTCACAGCCTACAGTTGGAGAAGAGGGGAAGACATGAAATCAGTCATCACAGAATGAATCCCTTGCGTTTGGCATCAGATCTATCCCACTGCGCATCGGAGGTCATAATGATCTCGCGATTTCAGTTTAGAGGAATGCATATAAAGTAATAACATTCTAGATCAGTAGCCAGGGAAGTAAGACCGGACAAGAACATCCCGACAATCAGTTCAATTCGTTGCTCATATCACCTAACTAGTTGACTACATGTCAATTCGTTCGCTGATTATCCCGATTCTCCTTGAAGCCATTCTTGCAAGTTGTCGCTGCACCGTCTGCGTTGCTACACTACCGGCGCGCTTGATTCTTGAAGGCAGGTTGTGCAATTTACTGAGAAGGAGAAGCGCTTGCAGGCTGACGCAAAACGGCACGACAGGCATGGACTGCAACGGTAGCACTCGGCTTGATCCAAGTCCGAATGCCCCCTCAGTCAACCCGTGCCAAGATCGTGCGTGAGGCGCAGACGGACGGGGGAAGCCAGGGCGATGCCGATGAGCCGATGCAAGGGATATGGAACGATTCGTGCCGTCGAAGCGAAGGGGGATAACGTAACTGCGCACAGCAAGTTGGGGATTGATCAAGCAGTGACGAGGCACAGCCCGTGGTGATGGTGAATGAATGGCGATGGTCGTCTCCATCCCGAGCGGTCGTGCCACAGGTCCTATCTACCTACTCACTACAATTCTGCAACCCCCGGGCGTCTCCGGGCTTCTTTTCGCGTCCTAGAAGCGAGGAGATTGACTGCTTATGTTCCCAGTATCCAACTCGACAACCCCCTGGCGTCTGCTCTATCTACCTATTAGTCTAAGCGGATGGATTGCTCTAGAGCCGAAGCTGACTGACCAGCTTCGAAGGTGTGCCATCCTCGGTACCTGAGGCCGTCACGGCGGCCATGACTGAAGCCGTGACCTCGCCCAGAACAGCAAATCCCCCGGCGACGCTTCGAAGACGTGCGTCGCGACGGTAACATTCCGTACGCCCCTCTGATGGTTTAGAAAGAATCCGTACAATTGCCAAATTGTCAAATGCCAATTGCTAATTGCCAATTGCCAATTGTCAACCGGAGGGAGGCCATGCAAGGTAAGCGCAATAGTAGCAACGCCTACAAATCCCTCATTCAGCTCCTGCGACGCGCAATCCAGACCGTGGCATCTGCTCTCCGACGGCCCAGGAACTCGCCCGTACCGAAGTAGACGCAGAGCACTTCCGGATGTACCACACCTTCATGCAACATAAGCCCAATGGCAGCAGCGCCCAGACAAAATACCGCATCCAGAGCGTCGCATCCTCTGAGAAGCCCCTGTCGTCTCTTTCTCCGTTCCTTTCTCCGTTTCTTCCCCTGCGCCCAGGAAAAAGCCAGTACATATGAGGTGCGTGCGCGGCAATGATCGTCGGTCAGCACCGATGTGCCCTGACGTCGTCACCGCTACCAAACGAAGAACGAACTCGTTATCTTGTCTCTCAACTATTGAACTATGCATGACATCTAGTCTCCCAAACAATGTCTGAAAGCGATCCCGACATATCGCAGCTGGAAGGCGGTTTATATGCCTACGGCGGCACGAGCGTTATAATCTGGGCCTCCTTGTTCATTGTCCTGTGTACATTATTCGTTACTCTGCGCTTCGTTTCCCTGAGGATTGGACGCCGGCCCATCGGGCTTGAGGACTGGCTGATCTTGCCAGCCTGGGTCATAGAGCTCGGGCTGTGTGCCAATGGCATATGTAGTACGTTGACAGACACGAAAAAAGGAGAAACCATCTCCAGATGCTAATCCTCGCCGTCACAGGTGTTGTTTACGGCGGAGTCGGGAGACACGAGGCGTACGTTCTCGAGTTCGATCCCAATGGCCTCACGTCGTGGGCGCAAACGCTCTTCGTCACTGAATTACTCTACGGCATCGTCTTCCCCATAGAGAAGACCACCATCTTGCTGCTCTATCTGAGGCTGTTCCGCATTCACCGGGTATTCCGCATCACGACGTACTTCTTGATCGCGTACATCTGGCTCTGGGGCATCAGCGAGGTCATCGTGGCCATCGCGCAGTGCGTCCCCGTCGCGTACCAATGGGACAAGACGCTTGATGGCCATTGCATCGACCAGCTCGCGTATTACCGCTGGGTCAGCGTTCCAAACGTGATTCACGACGTGGTCATGCTCATCCTGCCTCTTCCCATGGTCTGGAGTCTCCAGATTGAGCTTCGTCAAAAACTGGCTTTGAGCGGTGTCTTCCTGATAGGATCCATGTAAGCATCCTCATTCCCTCGAGCTCTCCTTGCCCGATGAAGAATGCTGACTGTTTCTATGCAGCGGATGCATCGCCTCCTTCATCCGCCTTGCTTTCTTTTTCAAACTCAACGCCCTGTCAGATAACACCTGGGCTTCAATTCAACTACAGTCATGGACTCTAGCCGAGACGGGCGTCATTTTAATCAGCGCGTGTCTCCCAGCCCTGTGGCCACTGATCCTGCGCACCTTGATACGGACCGGGACGCTCCGCAGCGGGTTGTCGAAAGGGCTGAGTGCACGCGAAGGGCTGGATCCAAACCAGTCGCACGGCACGGAGGGTTGGCGATCTACTGCCAACGAATTCATCCCGCTAGAGGACACCGAAGACCGCGCTACCATGCACAAAGTCGCCGGCGGTCCGAGTCAGAGCCGCGCAAACAACCACAAGGGCATCAATGTAACAACAGAAATCTCCTGGACCGTCAGCGACGGAGCCGAAACCTCTCAGTGAAAGAGGGATTGTAATCGCGTTCTGAGGGCAGTCTAATATATCCATGCGACTCTGGTAGCAGCATGATCTGAAATTCTGAATATAATGAGACTTAGACTTTGAGAATCTGGCTTTGGATTCAAGCATACCGCCCATCGTACTGGTCTTCCCGCACTTTCGTCTTGACTTATTGACATTATTGAAAGGCCAAGTGTTTCTTCGGGCAGTTGAAATCAAAGCTCGGTAGTAACTTATGACCCTCTACATCAATCACCACTGAGACTAAATGCACGGATGCGGGATTCGATGACCCTTCTCCGGAGTCCGGTATGCTCTGCGACGATCTGAAGCTTGTGTGCATCTACCCTACACGCGACACATACTGTTTCGTACTGCTGCGGTGCTTTTGGAAGTGTGGTAGTAGTTTCTAATGCTGCGACTAATAAGTGGCTGTGCCTCATTAGAAATGTGAAATAAAAGATTTATCCCCGATTCCAAGGGTTGGGTCCTGTGACATATGGACTCCTGCTGACCTTCCCGTCCCATGAGCTCTCAGGATCCCCAGATCTCACACTTTACCGCTTCATCGCGAATAAGGCGCTCATGCGCCGGCGACCTCACCGTAACCTTGACGGGGAACGGCTGCCCAGGAGCAAACGCGTTAAGCTCCCTATCGCTGAATTCCCCCGCAGGAGCGAAGTCAAAGCAGTAGACCAGCCGAGAAAACGCGATGAACATCTCCTTCTGCGCCAGTTTATACCCGACGCAAGACCGTCTACCAGCACTGAAAGCATACTGCCAGAGATTCTGCTGAATATCGCTATTAGATCTGTAATCATCTTTATTGCCGAGCCATCGCTCAGGTTTGAATCTCTCAGCGTCGTCGAAACCGTTGGTACAGACCGCAATCGTGTTGACGAGGAACTCCGTGCCTTTAGGAAACCTGTGTCTCTCGAATTCAAGGTCCTCAACCAACACGCGTTGCGGAATCAGGGGCACCGTCGGACGCCACCGGAGCACCTCCTTGACAACCGCCAAGCTGTAGGGCGCGGCCGTCATGTCATCCAAGTCGGGCAGCCGGTCAGCGTCAGCGCCGCATATGCTGTCCAACTCGAGCCGCATGCGCCGAATGGGCTCCGGCCAAGCGATGCAGGCCATAATGAAGGCGTTGAGCGTCATGCGAGGATTGTCCGAGCCCGCCGTGATGATGAATAGCGTGATGTACATGGCCTGATCGTCCGATCCCTCGTATTCCCCAAGCATTGTCTTCCGCACAAACGAGGACTTGGGGACATGCGCGCCCTTCAACTCCGACCACCAGTGCTTGAAGATGCGGTAATGGAAGTCCCCCATGGCTTCCCAGTGCGTGCGCCAGAAGAACTGGAGGGACTTGGGTAGTAAGCTGACTTGCGGGTAGAAATCCACAAAGCTGCTGTTAATGGAAGTCAGGAAAGTCGATGTGACTCTCTGTAGATCCTCCAGCTCACCCACAGTCTTCCGTAACGTTGTACCGGTGGCAATTCGGTATATAATAGATATGGCAAAGCGGTAGTTATGCGCGTACCAAGCACCGGGCTCATCCAGATAGGCCTTTAGCAATCCAAGGCTAGCTTCCTCAGCAAGACCGTTATGAAGTTTTGAGCCTTCCCCTGTCATGAGTTGATGCAGCAATCGCCGGCCTTCCCTCCACTGCTCAGTCTTATGCAGAAATAGCCGGTGATTTTTGCTGACTAGCTCTCCAGCGACCGGAAAGTACGGTCTCTCATGAGTGATGCCGGCTCTCTTCGCGATTATCTCGTTGAGGACTCTCTCGCTATTAAGCAATACCCAAGTTCTAGTTCCCATGCTTAAAGTTGTCATCTCTCCATATTGCGCCTGTTCCAGAAGCTATAGACCAGTCAGGAATAGAGCGTTAAGAGACGAGACATCTTCACTATATCAGTGATTAACGTACCCAGGGAACCAGACGACCATTTGCCCTAGCCCTGAGCCATGGTAACAATGAGCCGAGCAAGGGAGAGCCCTCAGGCCCTTGCGGTAATACATACTTCCCGCCAAAACGACGGTGAGGCGGGAGCAGTAGGGTGCGAGCAACGAGTAATGAAACAAATAGTAGCGACAAAATAATCGCAATCACGGGGGAATTGAGCAACACCGGCATAATTGTTGTAGATATCACTTCACCCAAATGCGAATTGGTCTAGAGAGGGGAACCAGAAACGAAGGTTGAAACTTGAACATGACGAGTTCGGCAGTCTCCCAAGTGTATACCCAGTAATTATTTCCCATGCAACGATACCTGGCTCTGGATGACTAACGGCTCCGACTTCAAGTAGGATAGCTTCGGCTGCAGTCAGAATGGCCAGGTTAATGCAGATTCTTGATAAGGTCGGCAATGCTACGTCAGACGGAAGTCAAGTAGCCGTCTGACTCTCCGGGGCCGGGAAGCTCTCCCATCGCATTGGCGTGCAAACAGCAAGAGCAGATCCGTTTCCTAAACTAAAAGCGTACAGGCGTATGACGACGCCGGGGGCAAAAAACGTCTTTGGCCGCGGGGTATGGAGGGCCGTTAGGACGGAAAAGAGGCACAACGGTTATAGAATTGCCTACATCATGCCACTCATATGCCGCCGCACATACAGAATACATAAACATCCAACGCTACGCACAAACTCCTTCGGCAAAGAAAAGACATGGCGCCGGAGAGTTGACGAAGCAAGTAATCTAGGTATGTGGTTGTCTGGATAGACATCGGATTGATTAGAGGCGTTGTGTGTACCGGATCGGGACGGTGGCGAATCGATGGGCGCCGTAGTTGTGGACTCATTGGTGTCGGCAGCAATACTCAGGCATACCTTCGGAACCTAGATACACCTAGCCAATGGCTGTTAGTGATCGGGTAAAAGGGACATGTTGACCTGGTTGATTGCCCGAAGTGATCATGTAGTCACGAGCGCCGCGGCGTGTGAACCACCACATAACATAGGTCTAGTATATCTGCAATTGCAATTCTTTCCGTCGCTTATGCCTTATTAATCCCTTAATCTCCATTGGGTTCACCGTCGGGCGTTCATGGGGGAAGAGCTGCAATGTCACGGCCCAGGATGCACACGAGCGGCACGGCCCTCAGTTCGATTATCGATATTGCAGTAGCCTGTGGGCTGTAGGCAACTCGGCAACTCGTGATGCACTGGGAAGGCTTCCAGCACCACCTATTGTGGTTTCCAGACTCCCCATGCGGAGAGGCATAAGCACTAGATCGAGAGTGCGGTTGAGGTTGTATTGCGGATATGACGTTGCGTACTACTGCCGTCCTGGAAGTGCAGCATTTGACAACCGACCGAGTTGACCAGAAGTATAAAACCATGGCTCTGGAACCAGAGTTGCGTCAAACAATCGATGAACTCTCCATCTATGTCCCCTTAACTTATTAAACAGTTTGAAGTTAGTCTTGTTTATCTTCTCTGGGAGTTAGGTTTTGTTCCGATTCAGAAATCCCACTCCCCGTGTAACATTAGCATCATGACAACCGAAATCCCGACCGGCGATACCTCTAAACGTGAGGCGGTCGTGGCCGGCAATGGCAAGCAGCTCAACGACACCAAGGGCACAGCAAATAACACTGAGCCCTTCATCAACTACTTCCCGCACCTCCCGGCATACTCGGATCCTACCACAGGGGTTCTATCCAAACTGCCGCGCTCATGGATCCCTTACGCCCAGCTTATGCGTATCGACCGGCCGGCCGGCCTGTACGCTTTCTACTTTCCATACCTGATCGGCATCATGTACAGCGTATGCATATCTTCGCTGGCCCTCGATCCCCTCATCCCATTGTCCTTCGCAGCAATCATGTTACCCTTCAACATCGTGCTGCGCGGTGCGGCGTGTACCTGGAATGACACCGTCGACCAAGACTTCGACAGGCAGGTCGCCCGCTGTCGCCACCGCCCCGTGGCCCGCGGTGCCGTGTCCACGACCGCGGCGCATCTGTTCACGGCAGCGCAGCTCGCGGTACTTTTCCCGGCTACCATGCTATGCTTTCCGGCGGACTGCCTGCCGCACTTGCTCATCACGGTGCTGCTCTTCGGCGTATATGCGCTCATGAAGCGCGTGACGTACTACCCGCAAGTCGTGCTCGGGGTGCCATTCGCCTGGGCAGTCTTCTTCTGCGTCGCAGCGCTAGACATGGATCCCATCCCGTTCAATCTGCCCTTCCTGAACGGCTATCTCGGCCTGCACAGCGCGGATTACGCCCCCGAGCCAGAAGAAATCGACATAGGAAAAGCAACGCTTGCTCTGTTCGGCGCGAACATCCTGTGGACGATTACGTACGACACCATCTACGCGCACCAGGACGTGGCAGACGACGAGAAGGCCGGTGTGAAAAGCATGGCGCTCAAGTTCAGGAACAGCACCAAGCTGCTCGCCGGGGTCTTCAGCGCCGCCCAAGTCGGACTCTTGGTTCTGTGCGGGCTATGGGCTGGGTTCGGGAGGTTTTATTTCGTAGGTACCGTTGGTGGCGTGAGCCTTGCGCTGGGCTATTACATCTACGATGTCGATCTCTCGTCGCCCGAGAGCTGCGGGAAATGGTTCCACGACCAGTTTTGGATCGTCGGCGTCCCTTTCATATCAGGTTTCATCGGCGAATACTTGACACACCTGGACTACCTATTTTGAAGCGAAAACAGAGATTGAGCTTGCTGCGGGTTCATGGTCAGGATAGTGACATTGTACACTATGAGTGTCAATTGATTTCGCAGGCGTCAAAAATTGGACAGACCGGAGGGATAGGAGATTCTAAATACAGACACGACACAGTCTAATTTAGGTTGGTCACCTATATCTATTCCATGCTAGATAATGCCCTCCGTTTGTTACGGTTCTCCATATCCCGTGTTACTAGTGTATGTACAAGCCTGAGGCGTCACACTATGCGCAGGTTGCGTAGAGTTGGGGTAGTTATCACTCCGAGTCACTGGCCAACAACCATGGAACGTGGGAATACCTGCAGACATCATCACCGTGGCAGCATAACTATTCGGTAACGAAGACGCAGCTAAATAGGTAAAGAAGCAATTGTCCATCTAGCTGTCTCATTGGATAGACGCCAGGTTAGAGGCGTTGCGTGTGACTCGTCACTAACGTAGTTTAGGGAAAACTCATCTGCGAAGCTATCACCAGGGTGAACCAAACTAGAGGTAGCGTGGTGCGCAACTGCGGAATAGAGGAGCTAGGTAGATGCGCTACTTAGCAGATGTCGAACCAATTTGGGGACCTTCACATGTCAATCTCGCTATACTCGGTCCATTCTTTTCCGCGCCAGAACTTCTGACCACCCCTGAAAGAATGCTCAACCCGCTCTTTTGCTCTCGCCTCCATGTCTAATTCAAACTCCTCAAGGGTGTTTCGTGTAATACCTTTTTCACCAATCAGCCGCGCAAGTTCTGCCGCATCACGTATAGCTGTATCAGCCCCGGAACCACCCATGGGACTCATAACGTGTGCGGCATCACCAATAAGGGTGACACGTCCAGCCTGGCCAGTCGAGCGAATTTCTATGTCTGGCTTGCTCGACACAATAGGCACGCAGGCCGATAGCTCATATGCAGCGGAATCAAACAGGGACTTCAAATCGGAGTGCCAGGTTGCTGACATTCTCTGCAAATACTGCACCTTTTCTTCGAGGGTCTTCGGCAAAACTTCCGCGTATTGGCCTGGTGCCGCGCAGAGGCACCAATACACGTAATCATGGAAATCAGGTAACTTGTGCCCCGACGCTTGCCGTACACTCTTCGACCACACCATGGGCTCGACAACAACTTGGACATTGGCTTCATGGTCCAAGTACATACACCAAGTTAGTAAGTCTGGTGGGAGGCGTTCCTTTAACCTTGCCGTCAATGGTGTTCGTCCCCACATGATCCAGCGTTCCAAATCCAGCAGCTTACGATCCGGCTGGAGCTGTCTGCGCACACGACTCTTGACACCATCTGCGCCGACGAGCATCTGCCCGCACACGGTCGAGCCATCCATGAACTTGACGTGGACCCGCCCATCAGCAACCTCGTAAGACTCGAAGTCCTTCTCGTATTCGATTGCGTCATCGAGGTTGAGCGAGAGCAACTGGCGAATCCATGTTCTATCCAAGGGGACCGCCTCAGGATCTACCGGAGTTGGCTCTGCATAATCGAGTTTGGTAGCATCTATGTATCGTGGCTCGAAGCGGTGTCTTTCGGCCGCAGTATCGGCAAGGAGTGACCGAAGTTGCGGAGACAAGACGCTATTCAGGGCCGTCTGCCCGTTTTTCGAGATACGGAATCGATGGCCCTGTGAGACGTGCGACCGAGGATGACGCTCGAAGAGGCGGAATGCGACTGAATGCAAACGCAAGCCTTGCGCAAGTGTGAGCCCGGCAACACCAGCGCCGATTATTAGGATGGGTGGTTGATGTGCCATAGCTCGATCTCAATGAGCTCGATGGATGCTCTGACGTGAAAATTGCATAGCCAGATTCTCAATCACACGGAAACATGAATATCAGAATGTCGACTGTATTTTGCATTTCAATGTTGTTGGTTCGTAGGGTGTAGGACGTAAGCTGCTGGAGGCAGCGCGTCCTTATAAAGGGCCACCTTGAACCCCGTAACGTATCTAGGCTGGTTAGTTGAATAGGCTTTGCAGATAAGTTACATACGAAGTGGTGGATAACTGAATAGTTGCTTCAATATTACGATACATCGCATCGCGTCTTCGGTCAGGTGGCATCTCTCAGCACGCGCACTTCCTACCGCTTTCCAATTCTTTGTGCATGAAAACTCGGGCTTCACGATGCCGTGTGTACTAACAAATTCGCAATGGTACGCAGCGTTTTTAATTCGACTTTCAAGTAAAATATGTACTTCCCATACATTTCAGCCAGTGTATTCCATTATACAGAATCGAGCGCCATCCCAGACTCCTATTTTCAATTTCGCCGCCGACGCATAGCAAGAATGAGACTACACTACACACATAAGATTCAGAAGTACCTTCAGAAAGTCGCCGAGTACCCAATTTACAGCTTTGGCGATTGCAGGCCTTTCCCCGAGGCTATAAGCTGTTTTGAAATCTTCAAACATCCGGTATATCATTACCATAGGCGCCTCGTTCCGCCAACTCGATGGTGTCGGAAGTATGCGCTGAGCTATGGTCCATCGACTTCGTCTTATGTATAGTCTCTCCCCATTTTCCTTCGGACTCTATATCATGTCGCAGCGATCGCGTGCTGTCGATCTTACCCGTCTGTGGGTTGTCCTCGGACGAATTTTTGGTTCCATGCGGGGATGCACGGCGGAAAGATGTCAACGTTATCACGGCAGCGGCATGCCGTAGCGAATTGAGCGAGATATTAATGGCGGTTGGTATGGCTTTGCCGACTGAGCGGGCGAGTCGGAATGAGAGGTGCGGCAAATTGGACGCGAGCAGGCCGACGCCAATCTCAATGGCGGGCCAGTTGGAGAATAGGATAGAGGATCCTGATTACCGTCAGCGACTATCGGCTTTGATTTGGCGTTGACAGCGGATTCTAAAGGACTTACCTTGGAAGAAGTTCCCGCCACCTCCACTTTTAAAGAGAGCCGGCTCAGTAAGGTTCACAAGCTGAATGATGGTGTTGTTGAGCCCAGCCACGAAGGCGCTGAGTGTGAACAGGTTAGCGGCATTGGCAACAGAAAGCAGGAGGTGAAACTGACAAACCACCAAGGATAAAGATGATGGTAACGCAGATTTTGCGCGTGAGGTCTAACTGCAGACGCCATACCTATACCTCATGGTTGAATTAGCTTCGGCCTCCAATCCATCGTCGGTTCAGCCAAAATGCACAAAGATGGGTACTCACGAAGGGGATGGGTAGCAGCAGTAAGCAGAAATCGATGAAGCTGTCTAAAGCAAATACACCCAGTTGTATTTTAAACCCCCATAGCGGACAGACGGCCCATCCGCCTTCAAAGTTGGGCTCGAAATTCGTGCCGCAGTAGAAAAGCCAAGAGGCCACTGCATATATGAACCAGACGACTGAAAGGCCGATCAGGGCCTTGCTAAAGATGTTGAAAAGTCGGCCCACGAAGATGCGACGGTAGAAGAAGAGCATGATCAGCTTGATGCAAAAGTTGGCACCCATCCAAAGGATGACGAGGGCAGCGGTCGTCTGCAAGCACGTGAGTCACTACATAATCTACAGCCAAACAAGATCTCTGGATTCTCCGTTCCGCGCGCCGATAACACAAAAAACCACGTACCTGCGCAATAATACGCTCCTGCTCGGTCCGGTGCTCGGGGTCATGAATTGTCGCCTCCCCAAAGGCGCCTTTGAAGATTCCTGTAGAAGTTGTAAGTAACTTGTGCAAGGCGTTCCCCCTCTCTCTAGGGAGTTAACTACCTGCTAGAAGTCCGGCACAGCAACCGGTCAAGAACAGCTTTGAGTCGGCGTCAGCGCATAGGCACGTTGTTAGAGACAGAAGATGAGGAAGCGTACCCATGCTGGAATGCATAGCCAGTCATCAATTTGCAGGTCCGCCCTGGTATATCGGCGCGTGTAAAAGCGCAGGACGACGAGAATGCCATCAATAATAGGGAATGAGATCCCCACGGCAATACCGCTCTGGTTGGTTCCAACGCTCGACATGATGCGCAGCTCAACCACGAAATTGCAAAGTTGCGACTACGGAAGAGAGTTTTGCAGATCGGCAGCGTGATGGGTGGACGGCGGCGTCCATTTTGACAGTTCAAGAGGCCGGGGTGGGACGAACATCTGAATGGCTGCCGGGGGGCGATGTCCATGTACCAGGTCGCGCATAAGCATTATCGATCGATCTCAGAGCCAAGGTCGACTGTAAAGCACCTCCTATACCACCTTCATACGACAGCGACGATATCTCTGCGAATCTATGGAAGACTATCTGGAGTGCTCTAAAAAAAGATGCCAATCCCCGACGCTTGAGAAGGCTGCACAGCGCCATATGAACAGCTTTCGAGGAGCGGAACCCATTTTCACGGAAAGATACTTTTTCTGGATCCCGTGTCTTGGTTTTTGATTGAACACAGGAGGTCCGGAAGAGCCTGTATGCGATGGTACTTCGTACATTATACCTATACTGGTCAATAAATACCTGCGAGTTGGCTGGTTGGACAGCCGATCGTGCACCGGGTACCTACAATAGGTAAAACCCAGCCACTTGGAACTATACGAAATACTCGAGGCTACCTACTTGTCCAACAGGGCGCCTTACGATATTTTCAAACTCGCCAAGCTGTCAGGCGTATTGCCGGGTGCATGGAATCTGAGCGTATTAGATTGTCTCACCTCCGACCGGTATAGTGCACGGAGGCCGAAAGCAAGCGAGATGTTTATGCATACCGCTCTTTGCCGTGCCGACAGCATCATGCTGCTGAACAAACCTGAATTTGTGTAGCATCGGAGTTGCGCCACTCCTAAAGCCCTTATATTGGATCGAAAGGGAGAACAGCCCATCAACTGGCAACAAGCGACTCAAGCATCGGAGCACACTGGTGATAGTTAAGAGGCCTCTCCATCATGTCGCCCGTCCTTCCCGGCCATCTGCCTCGGGCGGCCACCCCGCCTACGAAGCACTTCCATCCAGGGTCCAGGCCCTTCACACGCAGTGCTACTTCAGCCCCAGCCCGCTTGCAACATGCAAGCGTCGCATTGCCAAGTTCTGGCTCTCAGCAGGCCCCTGGGCGTGGTAACCCTATTGGCGGGCCTGCTGTGATACTCGGCCATTCAGCAATGCCACTCGCCTCCTATCAATGCCGCGGAGGCTGGGCGGCCGAGGTAATGGCCCGTGAAATAGTCGGTGCGAATATTGCTTACATAGTATTT
Organism: Xylariaceae sp. X802; assembly: GCA_028637635.1. Lineage (NCBI taxonomy): Eukaryota > Fungi > Ascomycota > Sordariomycetes > Xylariales > Xylariaceae > Xylariaceae sp. X802. The sequence goes on along the minus strand of JAJFDH010000070.1, from coordinate 85,525 downwards.
ACCGTATACTCCGCACTCAGTCGTGCAGACATCATTTTCCCACACTATACCTCATACTCTCGATGTGGAATACATCCCCTCCGTTACATCACGCTTACCGAAAATGCATTATCATTGCTTAGCCATCACGGACCGTCGATATTCCCCCCGCGCCAGCACACAGGCCCCGTCGATCTCCCGCTCAAGAAGTGCCTTTTCCCAAGGCTTAGTGCCACTGCATCTCAACAATGACTGATGAAGCTTTTGAGTTCAGAAAACGAAAGCATTCTGGTTTAACTTTTTCTTGGATTCTGGATTAAGAAACTATGCCTCGCGTAACTTGCCCAAGTCAACACATGCTATCCAAGCAGCCAATCTTCAGAGTGGGCAACCGTGCCAACCGACCACCGACCACCGATATGCCGTCGACCTCCTGACCAAGACCGGATTGGTTGGAGCGAGAGTTGCAATATGCAAGCACTTTATACCACTTGGCACTGCATATCACAGGTCCTGCCAAGTTCCATCACAGTGACCATTACGGGTTCCAGCCCATTACGACGGCATCCTCGGGCTGTTTCCACACAAAGTTCTCGGGAACCTCGACAGCACGCTTCTGCAACCAGTTCTGCAGGGCAGTCCAATCGACGCACTTGTGATGCGTGTTGGCATTTGGCGTCGGGTTCTGATGATCGAGAACCCAGTTATACGGGATGATGCCTGTGTCGAACTGACACATGAGGCTCTGCCGAATGTAGTCGACGCAGTGCTCGTAGTGCCGCTCGTAGAGCTCCGGCACACGCTGCTTCTTGTCCTGGGTTTTGGGGAAGTACTCCATATAGTGGTCCTGCCAGATGTAATGCAGGCAGTGCAGCTGATGAGTGCCAATTGTCGCCGCGATGTAGCCACCGCCCGACTCCGCAGGAAACTGAGCCGACCAGTCTGGATGATGCACCTTCTCAATGTCTTCCTTGGAGACACTGATCATGCCATCTGTGATTTTGCGTGAGTGAGTTGAGTGGGTGAGTTGAGTGGGTGAGTGAGTGAGTGAGTGGGTGAGCGAGCGGGTGGGTGAGTGAGCGAGTGTCGAGTGTCGCAAACATGAAAGTCAGTCGGGGTTGCCGTGGCTGTGCTCACATTTCATAATATCATACCATGCCTTCTCGACTTCCTCAGTTGGTGGACCTGTCCAAGGAGTTTGATGCCAAAGCGACCCATTGAAAACCTTGTGGGTGTAAGGATGCGGAACAACGGCATCATTCACCGGAGCTGTGAGTATTCCACCTCGAAGTCAGCTTGCCCGCTCAAACATTTGCGGGAGCAGGAATCTCACAATAATAATTGAATTTGTCCCAGCAGGCCACCTGGGTCGTTCGGGTCGTAAGCTGCAGGCATATCAATAATCCGACTATCGTCACTACGCTGAATCCATGACAGATCCAGTGCAGCCATTTGTACGCCCTGGCCGCCTCCTCCGGGCGGTAGACGTCGTCGGGTAGAAATGGTGTCTTGGACTCCACAGACGAGTCCGCCGAAAGCGACACATAATCTCGTTCCTTAAACATGACGGTGGCGATGATGCCTTCAGTCCTTCCGAGAGCCTAGATACGGGGGGAATTATGGGATATAGGTTGTTGCGCGAGGTGGCCAGAAGTTAGGGCTAGTCTCTAGACCGATGACCCTCGCTGACATTCACAACCAAACACCTTTTGTTCTAGGGGGTGTGGCGAGACCTACACAAAGTGGGCACAAATGAATGGTCAACTTTCGGCAGATGAAAAACGAAGTTTCCAGAAGGCAGGCTCTCCAGATCCTGTCAACAAACCGGCCATACGTTGACCGGCTGTTGTCATCTTACGGTCTCCGTGTCGGGTTTCCCAATGCTACGGACTATGAATAGAGCATATTGTGGTGTGCAACTTGTGGGAAAGGTGGATTCCCCGCAGTGGTGGTCGCCGGGATGCATGTCTTTGGGCCGCCTGACGTTGTGTTCAGGCTCGATTACCACGATACCACAAGAAAAGTAGGACTTCGCTGGTTGGGTCCAATGGAACACTGCAGCCTTCAGGAGCGTTGTATGGATAAGATCACCCGGTCGAACCAGAGTTCTAGGCAGATCCTTACCCCATCGAGGGCGGAATGACTGAAGTCTGAGGACGGAATGACCAAGTAGTTCACGGTTCACCGCGTAGGCCTTGAGGAATGGCAGAGCCTATCCCGGTGTCGACACGAAGATGACGTACGGTGGACGCATATTGAGGCTAACAATAAAAGACGAAGAGCTACGCTGTCTTTCGATTTCATCCTCGAACTTCAGATCACATCCCACCGCACCGGATTCCATATCAACAGCACTTGAAGCCGCAACTATGCTTGCCCGTTTGGTTGTCATTGCTCTTACTCTGACCCTCGCGGTCGCACATCCCGCACGTAAGGAACTAGCTAGTTTCCATACTCCTCCCCTCTAGTTTACGCATTCACGGCGACGAGCGCTGGAGCTAACAGAGAGTATAGACTTCGAGACTGATCCCATGCTTCAAGTGGGCCAGAAGGAAGCCTCTTCCTACGCTGAAAGCAAGAGGGCGCATTTCGAGACGGACCCAATGCTCCAGGTGGGCGAAAAGGCTGCGTCGTCGTACGCTGAGAGCGACTAGAGGCAGCGCGGAGGTGGATGTTATGTCCGAATGCGACCAGGAACTGCGGGATCATTCATATGCATGGCCAGACGGTGTCCAGTCGGCCTTACACAGACACACACTCTCCCCCATCAGTCTCACAAATGGCGCACTCCATTTCTGCAGGCTGGCAGCGAACTCAGACCTCAGTTTTTCCTTGCGCATCTGGCGTAACGCGTGATCTCTAAGATGGATGGACGGAGGATGGTAGCAAATGGCTCCGGTTGGTTGCTATTCGATGCACACTGCAGATCAGAACGAGACAATGCGACTTTGCGTGTCATATAAGACTTGCCTAGTACCACCCAAGCTATGCTCGGGCCGTGATAGACCGTCTGTTGTGACTCACTCTCTGATGAAGAAGGGCACCATTCGCAGACGATTCTGGTGGGGGTTACAAGGTTAAGCATAAGACCCTCCCTTGGTACTCCCGTGAGATATACCGCGACGATTCTGCCTTGATTTGATTTCATCATGCATAAAAGGCTGCTCGGCTACCCAGGCATTCCGACGGCAGCTAACCCAAAGTGGCCAAGCTCGCAGCCACCCAGGTAGTGCACTTATGCAACTATAAGTAGGTATGTACCGTATGTATGGCCCTAACCGTACCAGTGGTATCGCCAACCTCGCTGTCGCCACTACCCCTGAGGACAGAAAAGGCAGAAACCCCGAGACAGCCCGGGATCCGATATCACTACAGTTGCCTCTGAGACTTGGCTATTTCACTCCGAAGTTTCCAAATCAGTCTGTAGCCTTCCGCCAGATGATGGAAGACAGTGTTGCCGCTTTACGTGGCTGAAGGTCTGGTGGAGACGACTCACTTGATTAACATAGTTTGTATGTAATGTCTGACCCAATTGCTACGTGGCTAACAACCACTAGATCCCAGCCACGGAAACGATCTGCATCGCGTAAGAATGGCCAAGCCGAGCCCCAGGCCCCCAAGAACATATGCGTGGTACTTCAGCTTATCTATATAGGTATTACTCCCGCTGCCTCCCATGCAGTGTGAGCCGCTGTTACATTGACCGGTTCCACTCTGCGGACGCGCCGAACCGGTGATATCACAGGATGGTATTACTGCCTCCAATGTAGTACTGGACGCGCAACACACTGTCTCGGAAGACGGCGAATCGGCGATTGATGGAGTCCACGATGGAAAAGGCAATAGATCAGAACTCGCGGGTCTTGGCTCTTCTTGCCCTACCCGACCGCTTTGGTCGCACATTCTCGCCGCATCAGAGCCTACGGGTAATGCTAAGTATAACAATGGACCGGCGAGCCTCTTCCTATTGTCTGCGCCCGTCAGCTCGGGATTATCGACAAATTTGGAAAGTCTCTCATCTGTGTTCACACTGCATGCGGTGTCTCATCGCGTCTCTCGAATATGGTGTCCGAAGCAAAAGATCCCGTAGAAACGGGTCATCCGCAAGACCGTCACGAAAAAGAAGCCTCCGGAGTGCGAGACGCGGAAATCACCACCGCAGCCTTGGAAAGCGATGCTTTATCCAACACAAGCCGGCCTCGCAGGAAATGGGACATCTTCCCAGCGCCGCCGCTTAAGGAGCCCGGACCTCCGCCCGACGGCGGCCTGCGGGCGTGGCTCCAGGTTCTCGCAGGACACCTCATGTGCTTCATCACATGGGGCTTGATCACCAGCTTCGGGATTTTCCAGTCCACGTACGAGGAGATGACGGACGCAAGTCCCTCGGCCATCTCGTGGATCGGCACTCTCCAGATCTTCATGCTCCTGCTCGTCGGCACGCTGTCGGGGAGAGCCAGCGATGCCGGCCTCGTGCACCAGGCCGTGCTCGTAGGCACCGTCTTGATCGTCTTTGGCATGTTCGTGACGAGCCTAGCCACGCAATACTACCAGTTCTTGCTTGCGCAGGGCATCGTGATCGGGCTCGGGATGGGCATCCTGTACATGCCGGGCCTGTCGGTGCCGTCGTCGTACTTCAAGGCTAAGAAACCCCTGGCGGTCGCCATCGTTGCCTCAGGCGCGGGATCAGGCGGCTTGGTATACCCAGCAATGATCCAGCAATTGCTTCCTCGCGTCGGTACGCAGTGCTCCCCCTGTTATTCTCCTAGCTACCTAGTTATACGACATGGAGTGTGAACCGCGCTGAACTGAACCAGGCTTTGGCTGGACACTTCGAAGCATGGCCTTCGTGACACTTTTCATCTCCATCATAATCAATCTCACCCTGCGCGTGCGCATTCCCGCCCGCAAATCCGGGCCGATCGCCGATCTACACGCCTTCACGGAGCTAGACTACGTGTTCTTCGTCATCGGCTTCTTCCTCATCTACTGGGCCGTATACTTCGCCTTCTACTACGTGCGTATCCGTCATCCCCTCAGATTCGCCCATCATATCCAAACCCATACAGTTTCTAACAATTACCAGATCGACCTCTACGGCCACACATACGCGTCTTTCACCAGCCTAGACTCAATCAATCTCCTCATAATAACCAACGCCCTCGGCATTCCAGGCCGCATACTACCCGGGTTCATCGCAACGTACTTCCTCGGACCCATAAACACCGCCATACCCACAGCAACATCCGTCGCGATCGTCCTGTACGCCTGGCCCGCGGTCGCCCACGCGAAGGGGCCCCTATACGCATTCGCAGCCGTGTACGGCCTAGTAGCAAGCGCCATCCAGTCGTTATTCGCAGTATCGTTAACAGCGCTGACGACAGATCTAAGCCAGCTAGGGACAAGGATGGGCATGGTATTCAGCGTCGTGGCGTTCGCGACCTTAACCGGGAGCCCTATCGCCGGCGCAATCGTGGAAGCCTGTGGAGGGAGTTATCTCGGAGCGCAGTTATGGGCCGCGAGCAGTATGCTTCTTGGCGCTGCGGCTTTGGTCGTCGCTAGGGTCAGCAAGGTAGGCTGGAAAGTCACGAAGATTTAGAGTTGGGGAGATGCTGCGTAAGGTCTGAGGAACTTTTTGGCTTCTAATTGATTGATTTGTCGCTTTTACTGGGAACTGTTGACTGTGAACTGTGAACTGTGAACTGTCAACCAAATGTGCATCGGGCCTCCCAGTCTCTACAGCCATTCACGGCGGGTTAAAAAGGAGTTCGACATCTTTCCCACATTAATATATTCTCCGCAGAGATCAAGTCTATCCGATGTTGGGGAAGTAAAACCTGGCCCTTGAAGCACCCAGTCCCTTTGAACTGTTATTGGCGTAGTGGAGGTAAGAACTGCAAGTGTAGGGCGTCGCGTAACTCCAATGGAGACTGTTCAGAACTGGTGATGTGATAGTATGAAGAGAACCCAGCGACCGTCCTCACAGCCAAGTGGCAAGAACTCGGACAACACAGTCATCAGTCGAGTCGCGACAAACACGTCCGAATTACAAAAGTTAGCAATCAGTTAATACAAGCATAAAACAAAAGCCCAATCCAACATACATTGCAATCCAACATGCCCGTAACTCCGAGTACAAGTAAGATCAAGACCCCTCCTCCCCAAAGCAGTGACACCAATCATATAATTCCCAACACAAGCACATCCCTACAAGCTTCATAGTGTATGAAGTGGTAAGGCAAGACCACCACTACCCAACCAATCCCAACATTCCCTCGAAGGAACTATCCAGGGTTCGATCCGCCCAAGAAGAGCCTCAATGCATATTGCAGGATGTTCAAAAACTCCTGTTCCGTGACTACCCTCCAAGTGGCCGCCGTAAAAGCCATATGAGGATGCCACGTGACGCCTTTCCCGTCGACGGGCTAATGGCAGTCGCCGGTTTCCTTCGTCTTTTATATTTTTCCTTTCTGGATAGTGAGGGTATGTACGCCGTCATTGTACGGAATATTTCGAGACTCGAAGTATGCCCTACACTATAATGAGCTACTTAGTACCTGCCCCAAAGGCCGTGTTACTTCTCATCCCGCAGGTGCTTTCCTAGAGCTCTTTCCCACGGTAGGTCTTGCGTTGGTTGATCTGCGACCTCAATCCGATCCGTAGGGGCCTGCCTTGCAGTTGTTAGCCGTGCCTAATGTCTGTGTTTTCTGTGGTTGCGTGACAGGTTCTAAGTCCTCGTTTCGCGGAGTCTAGGAAGATAGGAAATGTGAACTCGCCCTGGTGTGACAGACTACAATCTCTCTAAGGACTTCCACCAGCGCATTATCTGATTCCAGTCTTTTCACAATGTCTATCCTGACAAGCAGGCCTCTGCAAACACTATGGACAGACGCCCAGCATCATCCGCAATGGGCAACCAATCGCTTGTGGGAGTACATCTTGAACCGTCTTGTTTTCACCGAACCGGAATGGGTCGTTACGGCGCAGCGACCGCTGACTCACGAACTCGGAGATATGAAGAGATTCGATTTTGTCGTTGAAGAGATCGGCGAACAAGCTCCAACAGCCACAATGTTTTTATTTGTTGTGACGAAGGCAACACCTGTCGGCTCCCTCGACTTTGTTGACGTGGAAGACCGGGCTCTCACCGCTGCCTGCGCATACCACGCCGGGGCTGGAATACAGCGCTTCTGGCTCATGACTTGCGTGGGCAGTAAGGCGCGACTTTGGATTTTCGATGGCAGACTCGAAAATTTGGTCCCCTTCGTGCCCCGGGGGGATGGATTGGCGGGTATAGATGAGTACTTGGAGATATCCACTCACGGCTTAACCCTGATCGAAGGGCTCAACTACTGCAAGGAGCACATGATACCTCCAGAGGCCCTCGAGACCACTATCCCGCCCCAAGACCAGCACATGTGACTCTCCTCCATCTTGGCACGACAATGAAGTCAGAATTGTGGATTCTCGGCGTCAATCTGTGTGACAGAACTCGAGGATTCACTCCCCAGCAACATCTGCCGTTCTCAGTCATGCACTCTCCATGTCTTGGCATCACAATACGTCAGCCTGGACTCGGTGCCTGGATATTTGTATCCACTACAGATCGAATGCCTCAAAGTTCAAACCAAGCACGAAGCTGAAGACTGCAACGAAGAGCGTAGCAAAGGGAGCGCACTAAGGGACCAGGGTGGACTCCCCAGGGTATTGCTTTTCAAAGCAAGTCGACTCGAGGCTGGAGTGATAGATTAGTTCGTGAAGGATTTCGGAGGCGAGTAGCAGAGATAGCCAGTAACCTTCATTTTTCAATGGCAATAAACGATGAACCGTCCCCAGTATGCCAAAATACTAAGGTCCCTTCAAGCGCCTCGCAGTGCCATCCTTTCTCTTTATGTTTATGGGAATCTGGGCTCCAATCAACTCGCGTTGTGTGCAATACCAGATAGCGTTTCTTTTGGACAGAGTCGTTGCGGAAACATATCTGCGATGGTTTCGAAAAGTGCCTTACCGGGTCTACGTGAATGCGACATTGTCCGACAGTCAGACAACCGCCCGCCTTATAACAAAGCATCATGCCTCTACATTGCTGGTTGCTTTCGTCGTAGAAAACTTCCACCGACTGAATACCTTCCAACGAAGCCGTTGAGAGAAATGCCTCTTCACCTAATGGGCAGGACTTTGGGATGTAGATTCGGAAACGCTTGGGGAGCCCATTTCCGGCTGCTGATTGACAGTACGCACCAAAGTACGGAACCGGCTGTCCTTCCGGGGGCTCTCCATGAATCAGGGTGATAGGAGCATCCCAACCTAACGGCCAATCTTCAGTCGGGTTTGGTATATATGGTCCGACGATCACGTCACCAGCCTTCTCCATTCTGATTAGTATGTTGAGAAGGCCCTGTCTTCGCCGTACACCAAGAACAAGGATTCGGTCTTCATCCGCAATGGGTAGATAAGACCATGATGTATACTTCAGGCGCCTCCGTGAAAAGCGCCACAATGACGGCAATGCGCAAAGTGCACCGGCGCGATGGATGTGAACACCCGATAGTTGCCTCCCCGAAAAGAAAAAAGTGATGCCCGTTATACTAGCTGTCTCAGTGGCAAAAAAGCGCTGATACTGCGTAAGACTCTTTGTCTCGTATGCTCGGCAAAGCTGCAGATCCGGAGGGTTTGGTGTGTTCCAAACAGCTGGGGGGCGTAGAAACGAAGATGCGTTAAGACGTAAAAGCCCGTCCTTTGGTATATCAGAAAGAACCCAACGTGGTCCGCGAGGAGTACATACCTTGAACTGCACTTCATATTTAGAACTCTTTTGGTCCTGTTCCACAACATAAGCACGACTTCTATGACACTCGCCTTTGTAGTTTTCGTGAGATACGCGCTCTATTTGGCTCACCCCAATCGAATCAAGCGTAATTCTTATTAGTGGCAAGGGTGTCGGTGAAGGTGTCGGCGAAGGTGTCGACGGCATGACTTGAGGTTGTCTTCCGCGCTCCCAGAATATGACATCCTTCAATTTCATTGTCAAAAGGCTGCTTGGGGCTGTATTCGAGATACGAGCCGCGAGATCAAAAGCTAATGCACCCCTCCAGATCAATTCATGCTCAGAATAGCTCTGGATCATCTCAAGCAGCTCGAGGGGAAGGTTATGAAGCTGTGGCAATTCGCAGATATCGCATAATGCCTTGAGCGACGGGCTGTGGGCTGCGTAGGTTGGGAAAGGAATGGGCGATGCTCCTCTCCACGGCGTTCTCCAAGCAGCTGCCACCCAAAGCCGGCAGAGGGCATCGGCCCATTCAATGGAACACTGGTTCCGGAAGATCTCAAAGCAGTCCCAATGAATCGGGACGAACTCAGGTGACTCGGCACACCTTTTGCACCCCGCACTGCGGCACAGGAAGAAGCCATCCACCGGGGTAATTGCATACCCGGGCTGCGGGAAGGGAAAGGGCCGCGTCACTCCGCGAAACGAAGTTGAGGCATCATCGCCATAGACTATTACCCATTAGCAGCAGGAAAAGCAGTTAGGACATAAAGAGGGTTCAACGTACGCGCTACAGTCCGCTCATGTCGAATGATTGTGTGGGCACAAATGCCACATTGCGGGAAGAGCCCGAGATCATACTCGGGTGGCGAGTCGGCCATAATTAAGGACGTAGGATTGAATGGATGCTGGAGCTGCTGTATCTCCTTGGCTGCCCGAAGACGCCAACTCCGTACCTGACGGGGTGATAATGTAAAGCAAGTGAGCGAGTTGATGTCTTCAGGCAGTCAAAGAGATATCGGTCGGCAGGTAGTATCTAGGGAGTTGCTGGCTCAATCAATCCGACGCTAATTAATAGGGGGGATTTAAGAGAGGTGAGGATCAAGAATGGATCTAGAATCCAAATGAGAGATAATGGTCAGACACCGCCACAGGTGGCTGGGTACGGCGGACTGGAGGGCTTACTGTTGCATAACCTTTTTTTTAATTGACCTACCCCTCTAGTGCATCTAAGTGGTTAGCGTACGCAGTTATCCCGTTTTAAAATTCGCTTAGCCATAATAGTCCCACCCAGCCTGGTGGCCAGGCCTCACGAAGGAAAGTGGATCACAATCAGGACGGCAAGTGAGCACCCGGGTCGGCCACCTAGGTAGTCCGTACGTCCGAACCACCGCAACGTAAGAAGTAATTTATGCAGCATGCCTACCCAGACTGCAACTGTGCCATCAATACGGACAACAGTTGTACCTATCGACTCCGCGCAAATTGGCACCATTCCCAGCCTAGATAGTCACCAGTGCTAAGTAACGAGATCCGCCGTGATGCATGATGGCCGCCGGCTCAAGGGGTAGTTTTCCAATCCGCTCCTACAGGACAAATTTCGAAATGGTAGCGAAAATACGGAGTATAGGTATAAGATACCATCATAGGAGTAACAAATATGAGCTTAGACACGCTGAGTTAGCGACCGTCAAAAGATCCAAGTCCACGACTCACCTTTCTACAACCAAGAGCGCATCCACAACCACTACCACAAGACACCGCAAAACCAATCCGCAAGTGAAGGAGCAGGAGAACCAGGATAAGTTCCAAGCCCCAGTTCTTTATCATCGCAGTGGTGCTTTCGCCAATAGCTCATTTTGCACTTCATGTCCCGGTTCCATCGCGACGTTCTCACTAGCGGTCCAGGCTCTCACCTCAGCCTGCATCACTGCCAGCAACCTCACTTCAATCCCACTTTAATATGTAGGCAGCAACTCCATCGTGTCCCGGAATAAACATACCCACATTACATTCAGTTGCCTCGCGTTGCCTGCTGAAGACATTCCGCGGCCATGCGTTACTGCCTAAAGCAATGTCTAGCTCATCACGACGTTCCGTGAATTATATAAAGCATAGGAGCGTCCGCAGCTAAGGCTCGTCCAGAGAATTGCCCATCCCGATCAACTCATTCATCATTTACCACTGTTGCCGGTCAAGCAACCAATCTCCATAGCACCATTGAAGCTTGATCTCATAACGAACCAATTGAGTGCCAGACGACAACCATAAGGCACTCAATCATGACAATCGCTGACAGCCATCCTGAGGATGGCTTGCCACCGGCCCAGAACCTTGAATCGCCAATCACGAGCACAGGCCATAGCGAAGGTGAAGCCATAAATTCTACCATTGAAGTAGTAGCGCCCTCGGTATCAGCATGGGGCCAGGCCGATACAAACGAAAGTCCGTTCAAGAACGGCATGGTTAACACGAATGATGGGATGATGACCTTGTACAATCATAACACAGATGCTCAGAGTCAAGCCAGATGGTCCGAGTTCCAAGACCCGGTAGCCGAGGAGAAACGCCTCAAGGAGTTGGGGAAAACATTCGCCATCATCCACAAGCAGTCAAAGGTTGAGAAAGATGGCCTCGTCTCCTGGGTCACGACCTCCCTCGAAGCCCAGAGCCCACGGCTAAGAAAGTCACTCGATACAATCTTCGGCGATTATCCCTCGTGGTACCCAGATGGAAGGCCCTATGCCGTAACTCCGCCCTTCCAACCTTACGTCCACAGATGGGCGGCCTTCCTAGAAGCATGCCGACAAGAACATCCGGATGAAAAGACGACCACTGAGCTCCAGCTTCTCCGCCAAGAATTGGCACCTCGCATTGACGGATCTCTATCCGCGTTGGACAAGGTCAAGAAGACGGGCGCGGTCTCGTTCGACGACCTATGGCTTCTCTGGAATCCTGGCAGCCTCATGATATCCTCCAAACCCGGCCCTACTCGTGTCTTCAAATTGGCGCAGGCTGTCTTCACCCCTGGCAAGGCCAAAGAGCCGGGGTACTATAGCTTGACGCTGGCTTTTGTCGAGTGGAACGGAACAGACTGCGGCTACAAGTCCAGCTGCGAACAAATTTATGAATACAAGGGCTCTATTTCTGTTACCAAATTGCCCGTGTATCCCGTCGAATTTGCAGACCAATGGAAAGAGACGGAGAAAAGGCTTATTGAGCGAGGAAGGAAATACGAATCGCTTCGCGGGTACCACATAAAGGCGTGTGAGGGAAAGAAGATCACACTCGAAATGGATCCCTTTCAGCGGTCTATGGTGGAAGTGGAAAAGCCGGTACGTATGCCTGTCTAACCGCCTCTTTCCAATCCCAGAAAAGTATACTCATTTCTGGCCGCTGACACGAAATGATTCCAAGGTTTCTGGCCGAGTGATCATTGACGCCCATGCGTATTACAAAGTGCAAAACAGAATGGCACCGGACTTAATCCCACTAATCGATGGCCGCAGGTCTCTCCTTAGTCTTTACCACTCGCTGCCAAAGGGAGAGCTTGATACTGATCGGGAAACTTTTTATGATTACGAAAAGGCTCCCCGTCAGAACAGCCCTGATTCCTCGAACCCAAAGCCAGGCCCTGATTCTGACGCGCCAAATGTTGCCAGTCCGGCCGCAATTCCAAATCCGGTCATTCCGTCTGGCATGGCCTCTGCAGCAAATAGGTTCGTTGCACCTAACAGACCAAGGAGGGCTGTTCACCCGGCGTCCTCATTGCGCCGAGCCGGGCCAAGAGGCCCTGTTGGGCTCAATAATATCAAATTTGAGCAGAATAGCGAGAGAAAGGAAAACATGCCGCCACTTGAAGATCTCGAATGCATCATTGCATCCCCTCGGGTCAAGGGCTTCCATCTAAGCGTCAAAGAATGGTGTATGTTGAACCTAATCCTTTTTTTTTCTTTTTTCCCCATTTTCACACACAGTGTCGACCCGTCAGTTTCCCAAACCATGCTCTATGCTGACCTGTTTTGGGGACTTCTCGTTATAGGCGAATTCGATGTAGATGACATTCAAGACGTCAAGTGGGATGATTCACCTTATGATAACCTAGTTCTTCCCGAGGGTGAGAAAGAGTTGGTGTTCGCCTTTGCGGACCGTCCTCGGTTTAGCAAACAGGGCTTTGATGATTTCATTGCGCATAAAGGTTTGGATCTTCAGACATTGGCGTGAAGAGGCGCAGAAACTGATGAGTTTTTAGGAGAGGGAATCATCATTCTCTTGTATGGCCCGCCGGGCGTAGGAAAAACTCTCACGGCTGAAGCAGGTAAGTAGCTGCAGGAGTATAGCCGGGTCTCGTGAGCGCGCTTGAGTGTTGCCAACTGTGGGATGCTGTCCTTCTCATCGACGAAGCCGACGTCTTTCTCGAGTCGAGGGACTCGAAGAGTTTGGCACGCAATGAACTTGTGTCTAGTAGGCTCCCTACGTTGATATTTTCCAGGCGTGGCCTCACGCGAGCGACCAAGAAGCTAATAAGATCGTTCTAGTCTTTCTCCGCAGGCTAGAATACTACCGAGGATTGATGTTCTTGACGACCAACCGTAACACGGCGATAGACAGTGCATTCCGATCGCGAATAGACCTCGTCCTACCATATGTCGACTTGGACGAGGCCAACCGGCGCAAGGTCTGGGCTAATTTCGTCTTGAAGCTCGGGCCGGGCATCGCATCCATTAGCGACGCGGACCTTGACGAGCTTGCCAAGACGCCCCTCAATGGGCGAGAGATCAAGAATTCCATCAAAACAGCATTGGTTCTTGCTAACGCGGACAAGCCGTTAAGACTTCGGCACCTCAAGGTGGTGCTTAATATTCGTAAGCGAGCTGCGTTGCTTGATCATCATGACTAACCGTCAGACAACAAGGGGTCCTAGGAATAGAGCTAGGATGCGGAATCTAGAGCCAGGATGTGGTGCTGGACAAGTGAATAGCGCAGTGCAGACGCGGGCCTCCACATGTACCGAGCAATGGATTCACTCGGTGGCGAGATGCACAGCTGGGGAAAAGCTATCCGGTAGATTAGGTAGGGAGGGAATCATAAAAGTTGCAAAAAGGTTTCAAACCAGAATGACTCCCGAGATGAATGGACGGCCTTCGCGTGGCACTGGGTCCGCCAGTTGTCCGCCAGCTGTCCGCCGGTGACTGTCGTCTGCCCAGCCCAGCCCACAGCGGGTTGTGTCCGCCCCGGGTTTTGAGCGCTTCAACCACTTGATTTCCATGAGCATTCTACTCGACATCATGCACCGATTGGCTGACTGTAATGCTTGGCTTTGTACGTCCGTAACCTGTTTAATAATAGGGCTTCTAGGTAGCAGTTGAGCAGATATTCAGCACTGAAGCGACATGCTGTTCGCCGTTCATTAGGCGCAATTATACTACGTAAATCGGACGCTAGCTGAATTAGGCTATGCTGGTGCACCGATTTCCATTTCTTGGTGCACGAAAACCCGGGGCGGGTTGTGTCAACTGTGAATTACCGAGCCATTATCCGTGCCTAAACCACTAACAATACCTGCCGGTGCTGCCATTACGAAGCCCAGTTCGCGATACGACTCCCGGTATTGGCCCTGGAAGGCAACACAGCAGTGAATCGCACACAGGCTGTGCACAGGTTAACCGAGGCCGGCTCGATTAGATATTCGATGGGAACTCGTGCCCAGTGACAGCCCGATCCGACTCTAGGCTTCAACCTGTCACGACGATGTGCACTAACAGAAGAGGCCGGGCTTAGGTAGCACGCCATACAGATCCATTCACCCGCTGGTTAGAAGCGTCGCCGAGTCAGGTTGTCCGGATGATTCCCGTCTAGGTGAGCCACGCGCGTGCCGGCAGACTGCCTTTGCATCATGTGCGCATCACGGCACTGCTCGTCGGCGAGCAGTCCTACTGGTACGTCAAGAACAGCGGCTGCTGCGTCCGGATATCAACCCCTGAAGTCGCTGGTTGCGCATTCTTACCCGGCTTCTCGTTACGCACACTACAGAAGGCATATTGGCTATACATATCCACCTACTTTGTAGTCAGCGCGCTACACCGCAGTCGGAATGCTCGGAATGGGGCTATCGCGAGCCGCCGGTTTCCCCGCCGTCGGATCAACCCCGCCCAGGATCGCCAAAATCCCGATTAGCAATCGCAATCCCCTCATCCGTGTGCCCATCCGGCATCCATTCACCACGGGAATAAGAACCAGGGCTCCCCAGCCTCTTCTCAACCCATCCCTTCCATCCTCGCATCCCCACCGCCCCATCACCACCACCGCCGCCACCATGTCCCGGCATCCCGACTTCAAGACAACCGAGGCGTCGCGGCCCGACTGGCGCACCCACGACAGCATCCAGTACACCAAGACAGCCAATCCCAACTGGAAGTTCGGCGACGGCGCCAACAGCCATGACAAGGCCACCAGCGAGACAAAGCACGTAGCCATCGACCCCTACGAGCCAGGCCGCGCCGCAGCCTCAAACTACAAGCTCCTGGTGTCCGCCATAACCCCGCGACCCGTCGGCTTCGTCTCGACGCGCTCAGGCACCGGCGCGAAGCACGACGCATCCGAGACGCTCAACCTGGCGCCCTTCTCCTTCTTCAACATGGTCGCCAGCGACCCGCCGCTATTCGTCATGGGCGTGAGGGCCTCGCTAGCAGAGCCCAAGGACACGCTGCGCAACCTAGTCGCAAACGGCGAGTGCACGATCAACATAATAAGCGAGCACTTCCTCGAAGCAGCGAACAGCGCATGCATAGACGTCCCACCCTCACACTCGGAATGGGTCGTGTCCGGCCTAACGCCCATGCACGACGTAGAGACAGTCTCAACACCACGAGTGCGCGAGGCCATTTTCTCCGCCGAGTGCCGCGTAGACAGCATCAAAGAGTACGAGAGCCGCGTCACGCCGGGCCACAAGTCCGTCGTCATAGTCACGGTAGAAGCGCAGCGATTCTGGGTCCGCGAGGACGCGCTGAACGAGGAGAAGGACTTCATCTCGGCCGATGTGTTGCGGCCTATATGCCGTCTAGGCGGCATCTCGTACGGACGCGTCGTCGAAGCGGTCGAGTTGCCGCGTCCCGTGTTCACCAGGGATCTCGGACAAGACGGATACGAGGCGTTAGCGAAGAAGGCAAACGGCGCCGCCAACTAAAGCCCCCTTTCTTATTCCCTCATTTTGCGAGAAACGGCATGGCACAGCATGAAATGCGACAAGCAATGTTCCCGCGTCATGCACGTGGTATAACTATAGACAGCAGCAAAAGTCCCAACAGCATGCGTATTGTGTTGCCGTGTACAGAGAATAGACGCGCAGACTATGATACAATATAGGTATATTAGACCACAATAGAAAAACCCCTCGACCCGTCCCCCTCCCCCAAGAGTCCAATCTCGTGACAAGCCGGAGCCGTATGGTATCTAGAAACGCCAAACGCCAACCAAGGTATGCCACAAACCAAACCCAAACACAAAAAACAAAAGGGGTAAACACAGGATACATAATATACAAAAAGCAGCAAACCCCAAATCACAAAAAAAAACTCTGCCCAGTGTTCGAAACAATAAACTCACACCCCAACCGCGCCTCCTCTTCCGCCTCAAGGAGCTGCTGAAGGATCATATCCCGCTGCCCGTCGCCATCAACAAGTTTTTCCTTGACATGAATGATCACGACCTTAAGCCCCGCAAGGGCATTAGCAAACTGCGGCGCCCGATGCGCAGACACCGCTTTCCCCTCGACCTCCCGCAGCGACATTTCCGTCATCGGGGTAGCGATATGCGGCGTATCAGCACCGCTCAGCTCCGGCACTCTCTTAGCCGGACGCGCAGATTTAGGAGAAACAGGCCGCTCCTCCCGAGTAACAGCGATCGCAAAATCCACCCCCTGAGCACCAGCCACCGAGGACTCGCGCTTGCGTTTCTTCCCCTGGTCATGCCGGGCAGCCCGGCGAGCGATTTCGACAGCAGAGCCGAGGGCCTGCATCTCCTGAATGACATAGCGGGGCGAGAGATGGCCGAAAAGCCGGTCGTCCGTCTGGCTGTCGTCGTATGAGCACTCGATGAAGATGGCGACGAGGGATCCGTTGGCAATGCGCACGGCCGCTTCCTGCCAGACGACTAGGTTGCGCGGGGAGAGGGAGATGACGTCCGGTTCGACATCGCCGAAAATCAGGATCTCGCGGCAGGTGGTGTTATCACGGATGAAGTAGGCGCTCGAATCATACACGCAGAAGGATTCCCTTTCCTGGCCTGGGATGGCGGGAGCCTTCAGCAGAGACGGCGGGCCGGCCGCTGCTGCAAACGCGGGTATCGTTCTCGGCGATGGTGCTATCGAGGGGCCTTCAAAACTGCCGAAGCGAGATGAGGCTGTCGAGCCACGGTGGGCGTGTCTCTCGATGCAGTGTCCATGGCTGACGCTGAATATGCGAACACCCAACCCGTCGGTAACCTCGATATAACCCTTTCCGTCTCCCTCGCCAAATGCCGGGCTACCTCCTTCCACGAGGCGCATGTATGTTACCAGACCGGCGCCGTTATTCTCATCCGATAAGTTGGGCCAGATGATATTGTTAAAGATATGCTTCTTGAATGCCGAGACAGTCGACGGTAGGCCTGCTAATCGCTTGGGCCGGGTGCCCGGAAGCCCCGCGGTGTTGATAACAAAGCCACTGATATGATCCAGATGCGGATGGGTGATAAGGTATGTGTCAATTAGATGTTTCGTGATGTAGCCAGCGTTTGTCGTCGCCGAAGCAGACATGATCTCCATTCCGGCAAACGGCCCGGTTTCCAGGGTGTGTGGGAGCGCAACCTCCGTCCCAAGCCCCGGAGGCTGCGTGTCTTCCAAGATTTTAGTAATAGATGATAGATGGACGCCGGCATCGACGGCAACCACCGACCCCTTGCCCCAACCCGTCTTCAAGGACCGCACAAGAAGGGCCGTGACATTGTGTTCCTGGGGGCCCCCTCCCGCGCCCTGGGTCAGTCAATGCGTGTTAGTGCACAAGAACAACCAACCGACTAAGTTTCGTAAATAAAGGGAAAAAGAACAAGGAGAAATAAGGAATAGAAAGCGGTATGTCTGCTATTGGCGCTGACTCCGGGGTGAACAAATACTGTTGGTTCGCGTGCGCTTTGCGTTTACTGCATAGGTATATTCGGATTATCGCCGCCCATGGCCATATCCGACAGAATTGAAGTATCTGAGTCAACCGGCAGGTCTCATCTCAAGGAATTTGTACATCTGATTCCCTTTTTCCTCCTCTCTTGCCAGCGATTCTGCTCATGTTGGCTGACAATCGTCCGGTCCGTGTCGGTGAGTCAGCAGCAGTGGTTAATTGCCCCAATCGCTGTTTAAACCCAGTCTGTCATGTCGGCCTGCAATTGTCATAATTGACAGCACTTGGAGATTTTGGGGGCCGGCGATCTGGTGGCTGTCAAGCGCAAGTGTGCTACAGGCTGTAGACTCCTTATCGTTACAGAAATTGGCGGGATGACGGTCGGATAAGGCCCGAGATGACAGACGAGATCTTGGTTGCATCGTCGGCTCTGGGGGGTTCCTATAGCATGGCGCGCTGGTCATATGTACAAGCAAGGTGTACTTGTGCCGTCCAGGCCAATCGATGTAACCGCTTCTCGGTGTGTTGCAGTGCGCCCGCAGCCGCTGCCCCAAAATACCAGCACGGCAAAGCACACGAGGACAAAGGGATTGTGCGATATAGACACACGAGATGTTCGGGGCTCTGACAGACGGAATGCTTGAAAGGCTAGAATGAGTGTTCAACTTACGAGAACAATAACCTGAATCGCAGGTAAAGTTGCGCCCTCGTCCCTCTCAACTACTGTCGACATCATATGTATCTCGGGCCGCCTAGTCGAAAATAGTGCGTTGCTGTCTCGGCTCCTGGACGTCGACGGTGGAAATTGGGCGAGGAGAGCGAGGGGGGAAAAGGCGAGACGAAGTCTCAAGGATCAAGGAGTGGCTGGGGTATAATGGCTGACACGGGATGGCAGTAAAGGTTGCGATGTCAAGTTAAGTTCATCGAGTCGGATTCGCGAGAAAGATGTGTGGGTTGCAGAGCGAGCCCTGTGTTGCACGAGGATGGGACTGGAGGTACCACATGTAGATGGCGTACCTTCTATAAGCCTGTGCCTGGACGGACGTTATAACCACGAACATCGAGTCCAGGGTACCGTACCTGTCGGGAGGGCCATTTACCACATTTTGTGACCTTTTATTGACTTCCAACCCCGCTAGGCAGGTCAGTTCAAGGGGGAGTTGCGAGTTACCTACAATACTTCGTACTTCGTCCGTACAGTCCATATAACCATGTAGTCTACCTAGTGTAAAGCAATTGAGTTTTATTGTTCCAAGCTGCGATGTCTTGGATCGGCGCTATGTTATTGTGTACTGAGGCGGAGCTCTGGGCAGCTCGTAAGACACGCGAGGTAGTTGCCAGCACGTCTTATAAGAGCAAAAGCGGTATACCTGGTAACTGTCCAAGTGTCGATAAGGTATAATAAGGTAATGACAACAGAGTGAAACCGCGACTTGGCCGAGCAACGGCAAGCCGGCCACACTTAAAAGTTCCCTAACGAAATGTCTTACATAATGTGGCAAGCATTTTCCCAAAATAATTCTGTCGCGACCTGCGCTACGCTACCTACATTTACCTACTGTCAACCCCCTACCTACCGGTAATTCATTAGTGTCGATACCTTACGAAGTTCCAAACCCACCAAGGTTGCCCTTACCTACGAGGCCTCCCATCTTGGTAAAAGTTCCAATGTGTTCTTACGTGAATAGGTCCAGAGAAACATTAAGGGCTCCCTTATTCGGCACCCCCATCTCAGTATTCGGCACCCCGGTACTTCAGAACGCACCAAGATTTGCCGGGAAACTAAGTACTCCAGAGCATAGAATCTTAACGACGTCGAACGGACAAAACGGGATATAATCGTTCATAATCTACCCATAGGTACTAGGTGGAGAGGACATTTTGCAAGAAGCGAAGCCAAGTTCGCAATTACCGGTATTCAACACAGTATTGCTTTCATGTTGTTGGCTGCGCTTGCCCGAGAAAAGTGATGAGCAATTCTCCAGTGCTAAACCCACTGAAAGTCGCTCGTGACTTTTCACGATGGCGCGCTTTTGGAGTACTTAGTCTCCCTGCAAATCTTGGTGCGTTCTGAAGTACCGGGGTGCCAAATACTGAGATGGGGGTGCCGAATAAGGGACCCCAACATTAACTTCTTAGCCTGCCTATCTAGCAATACCCTACCCTACCTAGGCGCCTAATAACTTCGAAGTCTATCCGGTGTAGGGTACTTACACGGTAAGTCCGCACACACACGAGCGACCACCAATGACGTCGTATAAGCGGACATATTCCGTAAGGTACTTAGGTAAGGCCGTCTAAGCATTGTAATACGGCCGCATACAGGCTGCCGCACAAATGTACTCCAACAAGGCGAATCCGGGGCTCCGCGGAAGACGATACTTACAGTTAGGCATATAGCTCCAATGCAACGCTGCAAGAGCACCTAGCTCCTAGTGAGTGAGCGTTCAATGTCGCACGAGAGAAACACCAGAGACCGGTGATGGCATGTGGTGAACTTTGTCTAAAATAGGTGATTGTACGGATGCACTAGGTAGGCCAACTGCCGGTAGGCAGTCGGTTTGCAACTAGCATAGGGACAATACTCCCGGCAAGCTCCATCCATGAGAGAGGTTCCAGCTACTGGACCAAGTCCTAGATACTGAACGAACACCTATCATGACGCGTTGAATCGTCGCAGTGTCATGCTGACCTCCCCGCCATCAGCCGAGTTACCTAGATAGGTAATGTAGGCACTGCAGCTAGGTTCGATCGCGGACAGCGCTAACAGACCCCATCTCCCAACTATCGCGGTTCGACCTCCGAGAGCACGGCACCACCGTAGTTAACCTTTCGGGGACTCCGCTGCCCCAGCCCCAAACCTTGCTATACGTGCTCCGGAACCCGCCTTTCCGCCCCGCTGCATCCTGGCCCGGTGTTATTCTTGTCAGCCGCTATCTACTTAGCTAAATCATACCGGTAGGTACAATGTAATCGTCAAGTCTATCCGGGTCTTTGATATCCTTTCGTCCGGGACTTGGCCTAGCTACGGTCGTCACGAAGCACGCTTCGTTTGCTTTCTGCTTTGCTGGCACTATACGGAATAAGTACGAAGTAGTATCGAGAGCTGCAATTCCATATTGCATGTTTCAAGTTCCGGTAGATCTAGCAGCAAATATGCGGTAGTGTCAGTCTGTTGATGCCAACCGCCCGTTCACCCAGTTTGGGTGCATATAAGATTTGACACTTGCCAAAGGACCTCGGAAGTAGACTACTCGGAAGGGGACCGGTAGGGCCACACGAGACTTTCCGCGCATCACATTGACTCGTGAAAAGAGTACGAAGTACAGCATAATCTATCTAGCGCATCAATAGACCACGGATAGCCAATCCGCTTCGCCATCGCCATCTTGACTCCTTCATTGTATCCGGTACGTCGAAACTATATCGCAGCCCAGACTGTTCCCGGCAATGGGATAGTTGAAACTATGTTGTGATCGCTCTGCATGTAATATACCGGAAATGCTACGTCAGTGAGATGCGCGGAAACCTCTCGCGTCAGTGTCAATTCACCAAACAATTCGCTTCTAGCCGTGTTGATATTAACACGGGGCTACCTACTTACCAAGACGTCTTCGTTCGCCAATTTTAACCGGGGCCAATACCTACCTCCCTACCTGATGCATGACTGATCGCGTGTCCTTGTCGTCATCTCGTAATTCATTCTGCTGTTGCCCTATCATAACACCCCGATTCTCAAGGTATGGGGGGCTTACCTTGCAGTTAATTGGTGATGCGCTACCCCAGGGTCTCGACGCGGGAGGGGGGAGGCTACCACCAACCTTCGGCGTTGCCGACAGGTACTAATAAGGTGTTGGCCCTCCCTACGATTCCGGCTCGCCAAAAAGGTCGTCGAATTCGTGATCCGAATGGCACTCCTCGCCCCCCAGCACGGGTGGCGAGGTTGCTGG
This sequence comes from Xylariaceae sp. X802, assembly GCA_028637635.1. Classification (NCBI taxonomy): domain Eukaryota; kingdom Fungi; phylum Ascomycota; class Sordariomycetes; order Xylariales; family Xylariaceae; species Xylariaceae sp. X802. The sequence continues at coordinate 63,680 of JAJFDH010000070.1, read as the reverse complement.
CGCTGATTCTTCGACTACACAACCATCAGCATCACCGACAGGCTTACCGTTGTCCAGAACCGTCTCAGAGACGCCAAAAATTTCATTCAGAGTCGCATCATCCAGCTCCTGGTCTACGCCCGCGCTACCCGCCATTTCGAAGGCGTCGGTAAATGCCGCACCTGTTTCCGTCGAGTTTCCGAAGAGCTCACCGTCTATGTCTCCCTTGACGCCATGGCTACTGTCGAGGATATTGGTCTGTGTCGCCTTGGGGCTAGTTCGAATGCTGGGGTGAGGGAGACCGGGCGGGTCAGCTTCCGCGCGCTGGCGTTTTAGCGAGGGCTGCCCCGGATTGGTCGGTACTGCCGGTTCTGTTGCCGGTATATTCGCGCCTTCGACGGCGATTCCTTTTGGACTGCAGTTCTCTATCGCCATCGTAATCCGTGGCTCGTTGGATGGTGCTGTGTAGAGCTCTTCGTAATTGGGTGGGTTTACGGGTTCCGGGTTCGTCATTGGGTAGAATTGGCAGTCGTTATTCACCAAAGTGGTCGGGAGACACGGAGGCGGCGCCGGCGCCGGCGGCAGGAGCAGCGGCTGCTGCAGCGGAGCGAATGAAGCATAAACAAGGTCAACATCGCCGTCGCTTTCTTTCCGCGCCCGCTTGTTGGGGTTCTCGATTTCATCGCACAGTTCTTCAGCGTTGGGCACGGGATTTCCGTTCTCGTCGAGTAATCCATAACTCTTGTAAACCATCAATTTCCGCTTGAGATCGGGGTCGCCGCGATGTTTGGACATGTCCAACCCACACCTCTTACGGCGGTTCCTGGCCTGCGCGGTAGGCTCGTGCAGGAGCTTGAAGTCGACTAGGCGCTGGGTTAACGATGTCTTGTGACTGCGTGGTCGTCTTCGCCCCCACGATGATGCTAGTACCCAGTCACTGTACGCCGACGCCCACCATTCCCTGACCTGTCTGGCGATACCCGGTAGTTTATGCTCCAGAGAAAAGTAAGGATAGCTCTCCCGCTTGAAGTTTCGATAGTCGGCGCGGACATCGATGCAGTGCCAGAGCGATATAATGTCAAAGTAATGCTCCAGGCACCATAGATGACAATACCCGGCATTATGGAACGGGTTAATCAGCTCGCCATCTACGTTCTGCCGCTCATCCATAATGACCCAGGGTTCCCCGACGTTAATGGTCTGCGCCTTCGAATACCGGCAGTTCTTGAACCGGCATTTCGTCGACTCGCCACCACGAGGATACCGTGCGTTCGCCATCGCGGCCGGCCATCCTATCCAGAGCGTCAAACCCTGACGTATTTTCTTTTTCAAATACTTCACACCCGGCAAGCGGTAAGGTCCGTCGAAGCGATAGTCGTCACGACCAGGACCAAGGAGATACTGGCGCATCTCCTTAGCCGTGAAGAACAAACCCGCAGAGAGCTCGCCCTTTTCAGTATAGGTGAATAAATGCTCTCCTTTCTCATTCCTGGGGCCCCAACTTCTCGGTTTGGCTGGAGAAGGTCCGTAGTACCGCTCTGGTTCGACTTCAAGTGGCCCCTTCTTGCTATGTGTCTTGCGGGGGATCTTATCGTCTAGTAGGCGATCCCCATGGTGGTCCCTTGCCGGCCGCTTCACGGGTGGTGACGTGGTCACGGTTTCGGGAGGCGGAGGTTGCGAGCTATGTCGAGAGCGGTTTATTGGTGGAGGGAGATAGGAGTCTCGACGGTCACCAACTGCTGGTACTATAGGGGATGTTGATCGAGCGGGTAGGTTTTGGTTTGGAGGCTCGAGGATTGAGCACAAAGGTGGTAGATACTGGCTCGCGGGCTGGGCTGCCCAGTAGGTTGGGCTCACAAGCTGAGGAAGTTGTTGGGTATGCACAGGAAGATACTGAGAGTACGCCTGGGTATGGGGTTGCACGTTATTATGAAGGTCGCTTATGAATTGATTTTCCAAGAGTCCCCCTTCTCCAAGCCAGTCGCTATTGGTATTGGGAGGGAAATTCTGGGGTACATAATGAACCTGAGCCGTGTTATGGAATTCCCTAGTGTTGGCGAGCTGCGGCGGTTGTAAATAGAGGGTCTCGTTGTCTTTGGCGATGGGTAAAACGGGTGGAACTGGGCCTTGGATTTTCTGCGGAGAGATATATGTCAAAGCCTCGCCATAGTTCGGGAGAACGTCTTGGCTGGGAACATCTCGAGCAGGCACGCCTCGAGCCGGAATACCCTGACCTAGAGTATCTTGAACCGGGCCGTCCCGAGCCGGAACATCTTCAGCTGGATCGTTGCGGACGGGAAAGTCTTGGGCTAGACGAGACTCAAAGTCTTTGATGACTACGGGGTCAACCACGTCATTGAAATTTATGCCACTGAAGAGGTCGTCCTGACTGCATTGGAGGTTCTGTGGAACATCCGAACCAACAAAGTCTTCCGACGTATCTGCCATCTCAACCGAGCCTCGTAGAGGCTTGACGAAATATGTGCTGATAGAGAAAACGCAGCTGGTGAGACTGAGACTCGTAGTGAAGCCTGCTACACCACGGCGAACGCGTGCAGTAAATGTCCCCTGTGGTCCCAGAATCTGGCGTTGAATAGGAATTTTCCGTGGGACCAGCTTTGTCTGACCCTCGGGTTATATAAACAAGATGAGTATGGTCTTTACCAGCCATTTCTGCTAAATACCATTGTGTCTACATAATAGGTACTCATACAACGCGAAACAAGACGGATACAATGCCTTTTTCAATGCATAATGTACAAGGTGATTGTTTTGAAGGCCGTGAAGAACAGAAAGACGCCCAGCCATGAATAAAGGCCTAGTCACAAAGCACAAAAGAAACGTGCTCTTTGAATACGGAAACAATGCGATGCGTGGTACCTAGGTATTGAAAGACGGGCAGCCTCCTCGCCAGCTAGCCGGGACCAGCAATGAGGCTGGAAAGTTGCGGCGAGCATATCGAGCAAAGCGGAAACTGAGCCGATAGTCAGCGAACAAGTAAAATGCAAACGGAATACAGTGAGAAGAGGGTCATGGATTGGAGGGTTGATCAGTAGAGCTCATGCACTTTTTCCACACAGAGGTTCAGAACAGGTCTGTGAATGCGTTGCTTTCATCATACAAAAAGGGAAAATATTCGTCGAGGAAATCTCAATCGTTTGAACATACAGTGTAGTATAATAAGGCCAGAGAGGTCTATGGAACGGTTCAGAGTACGGAGAAGCAAACAATAAGTGCCGGATGAGGGCCGCGCATTCAAGAGAGAAATCGAGTCCTCAACCCGTTCGTTGTTTGGCGGGCGCCAGGGACATTGGCCAAGTTATGGCATACCTACGGCGCAAAACGAGGAAGTACGAAGTACCTAGGTAGGCATCGGACATCAATTGAATACCTAGATGTTTGCTTCTCAGGTTCGCCAAAGATGCGCGGCCGGATTGAATGGTTGGAGTAGGTAGAATTCCCGAGGTTGAGAAATCTCGGTACCTGTTATGAGGTAGGGGAGAAGGAAAAGAATCGGGCTGTCGTGCTCAGCAGAAATTTGCTTCCGCTGCATTTGGAAAACCAGGTGTACTTCGTAGGACTTGGCTGATAGGCTGATAATGTCCCGAGGGGCCTAACCATGTTAGGTAGGTGATGTAATACGGAAGAAGAGTGTGAGACCCCTGACCGACTATCGCATACGGTGCCTATCTAATCGCGACACGGTGTTAAGAGACTTCCCCCAAGCTGTGCGTCCGTATGTTGGTACCTGCATTGTCCAGTATACACCATGTAAATACAGTTCGTTTATATGTTCCACACTGTGCCACTTCGTATTGGCCGTTGGCGCAGGTCCACGCCGCAGCTCGTTTCGCCGGTTTCAGCCCTTTTCGCGCTACCCACGGACGTTGGCCAATCAGCACCGGGCTTCAGGATCCACCCCTTGGGCACTTTAGGCAGGTGCTTCGATAATTATGTAAGTACGAGGTACCTCGTACCTGCTTCGTATCTGGCGCAAATGGAGCCCCTCTGATGGAAACAAATGTGCTCCTCACGATAACTACTTTTTACTACAAAGTCGCGATATTTGCGTCTTCATAGCTTGCATCTTTACATAGCAAGCCACAACACCCAGGCCGCCGCAAGCCTTCATTTTGGTCTCGCTAGCCTCCTGTTCACCAAGGGGCTCTGCCTAGCATCCGCATTCGCTCATCGCTTCGCCCCGGACCGTGTCGGGACTGGCCAGCCGTCATTGCGACGAGCCATGCCATCCTTCTCCACGTAACACCCTGCGAGTCGCTCGCCCGTTCCGCCTGCCTTTGTCGCCGTTGTTACTCTTCGTACTTCCGTACCACGGGCCCGTCCTGTACTCGCCCGATAGATTCTGTAGACCGCGCTCAAGCCATGGCCCAACTAAGCCAGGACCTGCAAGACAGGCTCAACAATCTAGAAAGGGAGTTGCAAGTATGTCTGCCGAGATCGCCCCGAGGCGCGTTCAAGCCATGCTAATTGCCCGTATTGTCGGTTGTAGGAGGGCGATATTACTGAGAAAGGGTACGAGCCCATGGATCTACGTCTAGAATCATCTTCATCCTCATCTTGCTCGTTCCTTTGCTACGTATCCCTAGCGGTTCATGTCCAAGCTAAAAACGGTCGCTATTCAGATTCCAGAAACGGAGAACTCAGCTTCTCTCTCAATACGGCTTCGACAATGTCGATGTCTTCGGCAGTGGAGGAGTATACGCGCCTGACGACGACGCCCACGTCGTAGGCGGCGATCATCGAGGAGCGGCCCTGGCGGCTTTGGGCGCCTCTATCCCCGAACCCGATACCGACTGGTCCCGCAATACAATGACGTCGCTCGGCGACCGGCCCTCGACGCCCACGTCCACCGGGCCGTCTATCTCACATATCTCCCGCGGCCTCGAGAATACACCTGGCCTGCTGCGGCCCGGTGGCCCTATGACGACCGAATATCGACCTACCTCGATCCAACGCGAGTCTCTCTTCCTCGGCACGACCGCAAAATATTCTCAACCTATGGGATCCGACCCTCCAACGCGCTCGGGCACCATGGTTTCTGGCGACTACGCTTTCAAGCCCGAATACCAGGGGGCCTATCAACAACCCGCTCAGCATTACGATAGTCGGGCTGGCACTATGACTGATTCACAGAATTTTTTCTCTGACTTTGCAGGCCAGCAATCCTATGAACAGGCTTCTGGTGAGTACGGTGGCGTTCAGAGATACTCCGTCGGAGATGCTCTCTCACCCACGGCTGCTGTGGCGCCACCTATGCTCACACCAAACGACTTACCTCCGACTGAGCTCCAGCACATGATGCCCTTGGAGCCGCGTGAGGTGCCATTTGCCATCCACGATCCCCATGACGAAAACATCGCCATGTCTACCTTTGATAACATCGCTGCCGTGCTCAGACATAGGGGAACAACCACCCCCAAGTTGCCGGCGTACTGGGTCCTTGACAGCAAAGGGAAAGAAATCGCATCGATCAATTGGGATAAACTGGCTTCGAGAGCAGAGAAGGTTGCCCAGGTGATTCGCGATAAGAGCTCGTTGTACAGGGGTGATCGCGTAGCTCTCGTATATCGCGACTCGGAGATTATTGACTTCGCTATTGCCTTGCTCGGTTGTTTCATTGCTGGCGTTGTGGCGGTGCCCATTAACGGCTTACAAGACTATGCGAGACTCAACTTGATTCTGACTTCGACGCAGGCGCATTTAGCTCTCACCACCGATAATAACCTGAAAACTTTCCAACGCGATATAACAACCCAGAAGTTACAGTGGCCGAAGGGGGTCGAGTGGTGGAAGACAAATGAGTTCGGAAGCTATCATCCCAAGAGGAAGGATGACATTCCACCCTTATCCGTCCCAGATCTTGCATACATTGAATTTTCTAGAGCGCCGACCGGTGACCACCGGGGCGTCGTACTCAGTCATCGCACCATCATGCACCAAATGGCATGTCTCAGCGCGATTGTGTCGGCGGTTCCTGGCCATGGCCCAGGAGATACCTTTAATCGAGCACTTCGGGACAAGAACGGTCGACTCATCGGTGGTAGTGCCAGCAGTGAGATTCTCCTATCTTACCTCGACCCGAGACAGGGCATCGGCATGATCATTGGCGTACTCCTAAATGTGTATAGTGGACACACAACGGTGTGGGTTGAAAGTCGGGCCGTGACTGTCCCTGGCCTTTATGCTCATCTCATTACAAAATACAAAGCAACAGTAATGGTTGCAGATTATCCGGGTCTGAAAGCTGCCGCATACAATTATCAACAGGATCCCATGACGACGAGAAATTTCAAGAAAGGCATGGAGCCAAATTTTCAGCACGTCAAACTGTGTCTGATTGATACGTTGACGGTCAATAGCGAATTCCACGAAGTCTTAGCCGATCGTTGGCTGCGTCCCTTGCGAAACACCCGCGCGCGAGAAGTTTTGGCCCCGATGCTCTGTTTGCCCGAGCACGGTGGGATGGTCATCAGTATCCGTGACTGGCTTGGTGGGGAAGAGCGTATGGGGTGCCCATTAAAATTAGAGCTCGACGCAGACGCCGAATCGGGCGATGAGAAAGATGAAAAGGACGAAAAGGGCGAGAAGGATGAAGAGAAGAACAAGGAGAAATCAACGCCACCCAATGGGTTTGCAAGTCTCCTAGGGGGCGGTACGACAACTACCAAGGAATCCGTTGCCAAGAATGAACTGGGCGAAGTCTTATTGGACCGAGAGGCTCTTAAGCTGAACGAGGTAGTTGTCGTTGCTATCGGCGAAGAAGCTCAGAAGAGGGCAACCTCCGAACCGGGGACGGTTCGAGTAGGTGCCTTCGGTTATCCTATTCCCGATGCTACGCTAGCTGTCGTAGACCCCGACACGGGGCTGTTAGCATCACCACAATCCGTGGGAGAGATCTGGGTAGACTCACCATCCTTATCAGGAGGATTTTGGGCATTGCCCCAACATACGGCACAAATTTTCCACGCGAGGCCCTATAAGTTTGAACCAGGTAACCCAACCCCTACGGCTATTGAGCCGGAATTCCTCCGAACTGGTTTGCTTGGAACGGTCATACAAGGCAAAATCTTCGTCCTTGGCTTATACGAAGATCGCATTCGGCAGAAAGTAGAATGGGTTGAGCACGGGCATGAGGGTGCCGAGCACCGCTACTTCTTTGTGCAACATATAGTCCTCAGCATCCTGCGAAACCTTAGCAAACAAGTATTCGACTGCTCGGCATTCGATGTATTTGTCAACGACGAGCATCTGCCCATTGTGGTACTCGAATCAGCGGCAGCATCCACTGCTCCAGCAATGTCTGGTGCCCCGCCTAGACCGCTGGACACTGCGTTGTTGGATTCACTCGCCGAAAGATGTATGGAAGTCCTCCTACAAGAACATTTCTTGCGGGTGTATTGTGTCATGATTACGGCCCCCAACTTGCTACCGCGCGTCAACCGGAATGGTAGGCGAGAGATAGGAAATATGCTCTGCCGACGCGAATTCGACTCGGGGAATTTGCCCTGTGTTCACGTCAAGTTTGGGGTCGAACATGCTGTACTGAATCTACCTATTGGCGTAGACCCAATGGGAGGAACGTGGTCGCCCATTGCCTCAAATTCTCGGCTTGACATCCTTGGGCCGACCGAGAAACAATACTCTGGTATAGATAGGCGGGAGGTTGTTATTGACGATAGAACATCTACGCCGCTAAATAATTTTACAAGCATCACAGATCTCATACAATGGCGGGTCGCGCGCCAGCCCGAGGAACTGGCTCTTTGCAGCATCGATGGCAAAGGCAAAGAAGGGAAGGGAATCACTTGGAAAAAGTTCGATACCAAGGTCGCTGCAGTCGCCCTCTATCTCCGTAACAAGGCGAAGATACGACCGCGCGATCATGTCATGCTCATGTATACGCACTCGGAGGACTTCATCTTTGCCGTCCATGCTTGCATGAATTTGGGTGCTGTGATCATCCCCACCGCACCGATGGATGAGCGACGCCTCCATGAGGATGTGCCGGCTTTCCTTCACCTGATCAATGACTTCGGCATCAAGGCTGTTCTAGTCAATAACGAAGTCGATCACCTGCTGAAACAGAAGACTATTTCGCAACACGTCAAGCAAACGGCCCAAGTCCTCAAGATCAACGTGCCCAGCATGTTCAATACATCGAAGCCTCCAAAGCAAAACAGCGGGCTCCGAGATCTTCGTATTACGATGGACCCTTCGTGGGTTCAACCAAGCTATCCTGTCATCATCTGGGCATACTGGACTCCAGACCAACGCAGAATAGCAGTCCGGCTCAGTCACGACACCATTCTAGGCATGTGCAAAGTACAGAAAGAAACTTGCCAGATGACTAGCTCTCGGCCGGTACTTGGTTGTGTCAGAAGCACCACCGGCCTAGGTTTCATACATTCGTGTCTCATGGGCATATACATAGGCACGCCAACGTACCTAGTGTCGCCCGTCGAGTATGCGCAGAATCCTCTCTCCTTGTTCCTGGCGCTAAGCAGATACAAGATCAAGGATACCTATGCAACACCCCAGATGCTTGACCACGCGATGAACACGATGCCCGGAAAAGGGTTCACCATGCACGAGCTCAAGAACTTGATGATTACGGCAGAGAGCAGGCCCCGAGTAGACGTTTTCCAAAAAGTGCGGCTCCATTTCGCCGCCACCGGCTTGGACAGGACAGCTATCAACACCGTGTATTCCCACGTGCTGAACCCGATGATCGCTTCGCGTTCGTACATGTGCATCGAACCGACCGAGCTTTGGCTTGACCAGCGAGCCCTACGCCGCGGCCTAATTGTTCCGGTTGATCCAGAGTCGGACCCGAAAGCTCTTCTTCTACAAGACTCGGGGATGGTGCCTGTGTCGACGCAAATTGCTATCGTCAACCCGGAGAGTCGCTTACTTTGTACGGATGGCGAATATGGCGAGATCTGGGTCGACTCGGAAGCCTGTGTCAGAGGCTTCTACGGATCCAAGGACCCGTTTGATGTTGAGCGTTTCGAGGGCCGGACGGTTGATGGCGACCCAAACATCCATTGGGTCAGGACCGGGGATCTTGGTTTCTTGTACACCATCAGTCGACCTATTGGCCCAGGAGGGACGCAAGTCGAAATGCAAGTACTCTTTGTGCTGGGGAATATCGGGGAGACCTTTGAGATTAATGGCCTGAACCATTTCCCGATGGACATTGAGGCATCCGTGGAGAAATGCCATCGGAACATTGTGCCTAATGGCTGGTGAGTCGCCCATCAAACTAATTCATACGTATAGCTAACATGTCCGAAGTGCGGTGTTCCAAGCCGGCGGCCTCGTGGTTGTACTTGTCGAAGTCTCACGCAAGACCTATCTAGCAGCTATTGTCCCCGTTATCGTCAACACGATTTTGGGCGAACATCAGATCGTGGCAGACATCGTCGCATTCGTGAACAAGGGCGACTTTCCCCGCAGCCGACTTGGGGAGAAGCAACGCGGCAAAATCCTGGCCGGCTGGGTAACCCGGAAGCTGCGTACGATAGCACAATTCACGATTCGCGACGCAAATTCAAACGCCATGGAAGGCAACGATGGTGCTACCGACAACCACCGCGCAAGCGTTAGTAGCATACGGAGCAACAATGCGCCAGGCTCCAGCTACCTGAGGAACATGGAGCATGCGCCCCAGATTCTTGAGCAAGAAGAGCTTGATCATCAAATGGACAAGATGTCGGCTCTTCCCAAACGCGTCGAATCATCTGCGACCAGTAGCAGCCGACACGACACCTTTTCCATTTCTGACCATCCCGTTGGATACCCCCGATCTCAGAGTGAACACTTTGCCGAGGAGTTCCAGTTGCCCCAACTACCACAAGCGGCGCCCCAAATTCGACTAGCAACCGTGGACGGACGACTGGGGCATGCGGCGGTTGAGAGCGACGACTGGGAGCACGACGCAATCATGCACATGAATTTGGCCAGCCGGAGGTAGTTTGTTTATATTACAGCGACACCGCATCGAACGGGCAAGTGTCCACATATGGAAATATTCAACGGGTGGTTTAGGTCTTCACATCGATTACATGCTCTGTCTACTCATGCATCGGCGTTGTTTGGCTAGTGTGTAACAATCCTTCGTCATGTGTAATTTTCTTGTTCAGGATTCATTCTGCAAATGTAGAATACCGGTCACGGGGGTCGGCCGATCCGCCCATATTATGGTCATGGTGATGATGATGTTCACGAAAAGAAAAAAGCCTGTTCACCATTCAGATATCACAGCATAGTCTAGCTCCATAGAGGCAATACAAATAAAAAAAAAGCATTCAAGGATTATAGCCGTCGCCGCCACAATACAACTTGAGAGTTGAGGCACGACCTTCAGTCAAATGCGTACGTACGTTCCCATCCCCTTCACCCTTGAGATTTGAATACTACTCCATACGTATTGGACTAGAGATAATTCAAGTTCCAATCCAGCATCTCATTATGCAGCCGTATACGTACTTACATGTGGTACATTTCGTACACTATAAGCCCCCCGAAGAGACCACTTCACCTCACAATTCATCAGTAAGATCAGAAAACGCAGAATGCGACTTAAACAGCACAGCCTGATCCAGCACCTCGCCCGTAACAGACTGTATGAACTCAACCTGCAGCCGCCGCGCATCCAGCAACGAAACACGCGCAAAGCTGAACTCGTCCGCGTACGCAAACGCGTTCCACGACGGCCGGTGCCCGATGCGCCCAAGCCCCTCGATGTTGCCCGCGCCGCCCGCAACGAGGTACATCGGCGCGTCCGGGTCCTCCATGCCCTTCGGGTCCGGCATGTCCTGGAACACGGGCTCGAAGCGCTGCGAGCTGTGGTGGTGCCCGAAGATGGCGAGGTCGACGTCGAACTCGCGGAAGATGGGCTCGAAGGCGCGCTTACAGGCCATGCACGGCCGCCCGCTGACCGTGTACCACGGGCGATGTCCGCCGACGACGACCCACGGCGTCACGGAGCGGTCGACGGACTCGAGGTCGGCCCTGAGGAACTCAAGCTGCTGGTCCGCGGTCTTGCCGAACGGCCCGCTGTCTAGGTTGGCGGATCCGCCGGGCTCGTCGGGGGCGTCGGGGAAGTCGGTCTCCGTGTTGATCATGACGAAGTGCAGCATGCCGTACTCAAAGGAATACCAGAACGGAGGATTAGCAAGCCGTTGGGCTTTGTTTGCTTTAGACCGCGAGGATTCGTTATTCGACCGTGACGCGAAGGCCGTTGGCATCATCTCGCCGAACCGGACCCTGAAATCCGTGAAGTTCCTCTGTCCTGCTGGACACATTACCCTGAAGCTGTATCCGATGTCAGCTATCTCAAAACAGAACCGAAGCACGACCGGCGACGTAATAAACTCAGGAAAACTTACTTTGGCAGCTCCTCGCAATTCGCCTCATGATTCCCAGGACCAACCATATACGGCTTCCGACTAGCAATAGGAGCAAGCTGTTCGTAGAACTGCTCCTGGATAGCCGCGTAAGCATCCGTGCCATCAAAGATATTCTTCCTCGACAAAAGCCAGTCGTCGGCGTAAGCAAGGCCGCCAGGGTGCACGATGAGCTCGTAGTCATCAAAGCTGTTAGCGAGACGTCCGATGGTAGTATGGCTAAGCGAGGGGTCAACCGAGGGGATCGTGTCCTTCTCGGCGTCGTCCATGGAGAGGGTGTACCCGTCCTCGCCGTACACGCCGAGATCAATGACGGCAGCGAAGGAGAAGGGCGCCTTGTCGCCAGCGGGACGCGGGCTGAGGAACTGCTCCACCGTCGAGTTGGTAGACTCGATCTTGTAAAAGTACGTTGTGCTCGGTGTCAGGCCCGTCAGGGTCACCGAGTTGACGAAGGTCCTTGAGTTGGGGTATGTGACCGAGAACGAAGAACAAGCCGTGCCGTCGAGATGGTCCTCTGAGGTGCCAAACCTCACGCACGGCTCGTCCATCTCTTCATACGTGTTCCAGCCAATCGAGACAGCTAAAGTGCGATATACCCGGATCAGCACAATATCGAAGTATAAAACCTCAGACATGAATAACTCACAGTTAGGCCCTTTAATAGCGATGCGCTGCTGCGTGGGCGTCGTCAAGTCAGCGGGAACAGGCGGAAAGCTAGCCCTGGCCATAGCCCCGCCAGCCAGGGTCGAAGCCCATCCCAGACAAGCGGCAATGGACTTCATGATGCGCGAGAAGCCCTGATATCCGGGCAGAGTCGAAGTCAAGAATCTGGGTAAAGCTAGCAGCCTCAGATAGGGAGGCACCTATCCAGCTCGCATCACAAAACCTCCCCAACAAGGGGGGAACACCTCCCTTTATACACTTGTGCCGCTCAACCGCTTCGGCATAGACTAAGACGAGCTTCGAGCCGACAATCACGATGTCGTCAAGGTGAAAACTGTGGCCTACGCACGCTCAAGGTTGTTCGTCACATACTTGCTTCTAGGCTTCGAACCAAGAGTCTCGAGCCTCCAGATGTGGCACGGGCATCGCTAGGCCGTGGTTGCGAGTGGGTATCTCTGCTGGCAATTCAATCAATCCGATTCAGCATCGTGGGCCTGTTGATTGGGTAGAACGTTACCATCTCGGACGATCTGCAGACCATTCTGCGTAATAGTGCCGTCAATTACCTCATGTGCGGAGTTGATGAGACTTGGGAGCTGTTGCAACTTGTCAGGCATCAGGATCCTTGAGTCTATAGTCAAGCTGTTCCTGTTACTCCTGGATGATTAAGCAGTCTGTCACATGTGATTGTACAGATCGTACATTATAACGGCAAATGTATTCTCGGGATGATACATTATCTATTTCCTATATTAACATCCTACCTATATTACGAACTCATCTTCCCCTTCAACTTCAAAAGGGGGACACTCCGAAGTTGTGAAATCCACAACGGCTTGCTACCTACCTATGTAGCCAAATCCGCCCCTTTTCTCCCATGCAGTCGACCATCACCACATCCCGTACATTACGTCGCGCCATCCGGGTATCATCCCATTCACACCCATCGACGTAAAGCCCGCGGATCTAATGTAAGCCATGACTTATTAGCAGTTGGCTCCAGTGTAAGAGACGGTACGGATCACGGCACACCAACAAACTCGCGCAAAGCGCGGCAGCAGAACAATCACAGCGGTCTCGACGGCCCGGAGTATAAACCGGCCATCGATTTATACTCCCCAAGGAGCCACAATTTTTCGACTTCACTCTCTCCTGTCTTCTCGATGCTCGTAGCAAAAGCCGAGCTTATATGAGACCAGGTCTGCGTGAGACTACCTTACTGCTGCGTGTAACGCTTGTAATCGACAATACGACAGTAAGCAAAAGAAGCAAAATAACCCTGCCTATATTGCGAGCAGACGGGGTTCCTAGGGAGAAACGGAGAGAGTGGAACAAGGCAAATGCCTGCTCGGTGACCGGGGCCCGATCGTAGCCGGACATTCTGTGGGCACGCGGAACCATCTCGACGCTCCAAGCGACACACGCGATCCTCGTCCAAAGTGACGAGATCACCCGGCTGGCGCGAGAAAATGGTCCATTCTAGGCGGCACTGCCACTGAAGATGCCTCCGACTATCCATAACGGCGGAACGCCGTCTCCTCTCTCCTTCACATCAACGACAAGGACAACGCCAGTAATAAGGTATAATATCTAAGTCGTGAGCTCAGTCTCCCAAACCTTCGCCAACACACGCTATAATCACCGAGTCAGATTCACCATGATGGTCAGTAAGTTAACACCATACGTACGCCAAGCAGATGATGCCATCGTAGAAAAGTATGTCACGGCGGAGCCGTAGGTGGATCTCGGAGTAGGACTCGAAGGACGATGGGGACCACGCTTATTTGGGGGCTCCCCCCCGTTTTCGGGGCCCGTGGATGCAACGCCATTCGCCATGGCAAGTAAAAAAATCAAATCTTTTAATACCCGACCGGCCTCATGCGCTAGATTAGAGGGGAGAGTGACATCAAGCCGGGGAGCAACCCCTCAGACCATTCTCACGAGAAACTCGACAGCGCGATTCGTGAATTGCTCTGGTAGAATTGATCCCTAGGACCCTAGACAGGAAAGGCAAAAGTATCTCGAGCAAAAATGACGACGGGGCTAACAAATTACGTCGCGTTCGTGAGTCCGGAGACGGGCTCCGACCGGATCGGACATTGGGACCTGGAGAGGAACACAATCCAACCACTGAGCTTCGTCTCCGGGACGCCAGTCAAGACCCTCTACGAGGTCATCGAAGCGGGGTCGCCGGACCGGCTAATCGCGGCCGGGTCGCCAGTGCCCGCCGACAAAGTCAGGATCCTGCCGGCGATATCCGGGCGCGACGTGCTCGCCGTCGGCAAGAATTACATGGAGCACGCCAAGGAGTTCAACAGCTCCGGCTACGACAGCTCCGACAAGGTCGACAGGCCGAGCCACCCGGTTATCTTCACCAAGAGGGCCACATCGATCATCGCACACGGCGACGAGATCCTACTGCACGAGGACTTCACGTCTTCCGCCGACTATGAAGGTGAAATCGGGGTGATCATCGGCCGGCCCGGGTTTCGCATCGAGGAGCGAGATGCGTGGTCCCACGTGTGGGGCTACACCATCATCAACGATGTCACCGCCCGCGAGAGACAGCGAGATCACAAGCAGTTCTTCATCGGGAAGTCAGCAGATACATACTGCCCCATCGTAAGCATCATACTCAACCAGCTCCTTACCCTTTCCTTTAGTCCTCTCTTCGCCGTACATCCCTCACTCCGAAATATGTTGTGCATCTGATCTCACCAGTAAGCCAGGGCCCAATAGCAGTGCCAAAAGAAGCCCTGCCAAAAACCCTACGAGTCCAAACCCGCGTAAACGGCGAGCTACGACAAGATTCAACGACAGCAGAGCTCATCTTCCCCATCCCGGAGCTCCTCTCCGTGCTATCCGCCGGACAAACCCTGCAACCAGGAGACGTCATAGCCACAGGAACCCCGGCCGGCGTAGGCATCGGAAAGCAGCCCCCGGTATTCCTGAAACCCGGCGACGAGATCTCCATATCCGTAACAGGCCTCGGCACCCTAACAAACAAAGTCGCCCAACCCGGCACAAGCAACAGCACCATATCCCGCATCAACAGCAAGTCAGCCTTCACACTAACAAACGCCGAAAGAACAGCAAGTAAAAACACCCCCCTAACCCGCATAAACAACAAAGCACTCTCCTACCAACAGATCGGCACCGGCAGTGAGGCCATAGTATTCGTCCACGGACTAGGCGGAACAAAAGACTCCTGGACACCGCTAATAACAAGTCTATCCCCAACCACCACAAAGCTCCATCTCTACGACCTAGAAGGCCACGGCCTAAGTCCCACGCACCCCCTAAGCCAAATAACCATCCCGTCCCTAGCAGCCGATCTAACCAGCATATTCCACAAAGCCGGCATCACATCCTCAACACCCGCCATACTCATAGCCCATTCCCTAGGCTGCCTAGTAGCCCTAAACTTCGCAAAAAACAACCCCAGTCTAGTAAAGCGGTTAATCCTACTAGCACCACCACCATCCCCCTTACCAAAAGAAAGCATAAACCGGCTCCGCTCCCAAGCCGCAGGAGCCCGAACAGGCGGGATGACCGCAGTAGTAGACGAGGTAGTAGCCAACGGGACATCACAAATCTCCAAAACCAGAAACCCGCTGTCCACAGCAGCGGTACGACTAAGTCTCCTAGGCCAAGACCCAGAAGCCTACGCAAAAGCCTGCGAGGCACTGGCGTCCGCTACAGAGCCGGAGCTCGAGAAAGTAGACATCGACACGCTGATCATCGCCGGTCGGGAGGATATGTTCTCAGCACTGACAGTCTGCGAAGGATATCGGGATAGGATCCGGGGATCGCGTCTCGTGGTCATCGAGGACGTCGGGCATTGGCTAGTTTTCGAGGATGTCGTGGGCGTCGCTAAGGTCCTGGGGGATCTCGGAAGATAAACAAATGCCTGAGACTGTTGAGAGCAAAAGAGAATATTCATCTCATCATTGGTCTCGGACAGCTACAACTTGTCATACTTTGAAGCACTCTTCAACCGTGACCTCTCCAGCTAGTCCATGAGACCCCAATCCCCAATCCCCAATCCCCAATTGAGGACACGAAAGGTTATGAGGATAATCCTGCTGGAAGAAAGGCAGCGATCTCCGGCTCCACATCGCGCAGCGCGACTTGGAACCATACCCAGTGTATCTAGTGCGGCCAATACTACCAACACTGTATCTACGTCACAGCAAATCTAATAAACGTCGATCATCGAACCGTCGTTCAAGCCGTTTTGCAACCGTCGTCGTCGTTAGTGTAGACCGGCAGTCCAAGTTTGGTACGTAGATAGTACGTAACTTGTTACCAAGACTGTTCGGCCGCTAACATGGCGACCTCGGTTACGGTCCGTACTTCGAAGTCCGTAGTCCCGCGTTCTCGACAGCAACGACTTGAGCGAGGATCAATCCAATCTGTGACGGATGGTGGAGCCACATCGTGTAAATAGTACTGATCACACTGACTGCACTGGGCGCACGCCAAGGTCAGTCACATGCTCATCTACTGTATGAATCCTGTATATAGCACTTCGCACGGCCATTCAGAGTACGTACACCCTCTGAATGTCTATAAAAAGGGTGGTTTTTCCTGGAGGACTTCATAGAATTCAGTCCTCAGAGACCTTCACAAGAGCACTCTTCAATATACTCGTTTCTATCTGCCTCTACGGTGCGCTATCCGACCTTTCTCCCAAGATCACCCTGTTTCTCTCACGACCTCCGTGAGAGTTATGAGCCCGGCTTGCAACAAGTCGGATACTCTTCAGAAAAGCCCGTAGTTAGATTCGTTTACTCTTTACTCTCACTCATCACTTCGGAAGACCGTTACCCAGCTCGCCATCATGACAACCAAGCTGGAACTCCCTACGGAGACTACCCTCAAGGAGCCCAGCGATTGGGTTACCTGGTTCGAACAATTCCGCTGGTACGGCCGCCACCTGGGAATCTGGTTCCTAGTCGACCCTGACGGAGAAGACGCCGAAGAAGTTGCCACGGAACAGCCTACCAGGGCCTCCATCAAGCGTCTCCTCCTGGCACCCTCTGTAAAAGCGCACGAAAAAGCCTTAGCCGACTGGGAAAAGAAGCCGGAAAACTCCCGTGGCGACCCTCCTGTCTATGAAGAACCCACTATCGCCCAGGAACAGATCAACAAGCACTATGAGGAACGACTCAAGAAGTTCAGCAAGGAACTAACCGACGCGTCTGGCCTCACGAACCGCTACAACACCCTTCTCAACTGGGTAATCAAAACCGTGGTCCATGGACAACTACATCCAGCCCAAACCAACCTATCGATCAGAGGAAAAACGGCTCTCCAGGACCTCATTCGGGAGCTTCGTAGCAACCTTGCGCCAGGACATACAACCACCAAATCCTATGTCCAAAAGGAGTACCAGGCGCTTCTGGCCGCAGCAAGGGCTGGCAGCATGAAAGTAGACGTATGGCAAAGGCGTTGGCACACTAGCTATCTTCAGTGCAAGGCCCACGGCATTCCGGACGTAGAAGAACCACTAGGATCCCGCAACTACCTCGAAGCCATTCAAGCCAAATACGCACCTGAATGGGCTACCACCATTCTGACCAATATCATCATGTTCGAGAAACACGGTATCCCTCTCCTTGTCCTGAAAGACTACGGTGGGATGTTCACCCAAGCCATCCACGACAACAAGGTCAATTCCAAATACACGAAGTCCGGTAATTTCGCCACCGTCGAATCCACCACGGAAGTGAATCCCCCTGAGCCGAGCCAACCAGGCCCAAGCAACACTCAGGGGCGCGGGGGAAAGAAATCCAAAAGCGCTAAGGGCCAACAACATGAATGCCCTTGCAAGTCGGACAATCAGACCCATCCTTGGAAGCCGGAGCAGTGCGCTAGTCTCGAATACGCAATCAAAGGATCCACGGCCTTCACTTTTGGCAGGGGCCGAGTCCCCAACGCCGAGCAGGTGAATGCCACCAAGCAGCGCTACGCCTACACGAAGTGGGATAAGCTGCGCCGCACTATCGATTCCAACGGATGGTCGGTCCGCCAGCGCCCTCGCAACACCAACAAGAAGTCCAACACGTCTGGACCGAGCAATAAGTCCGAATGGCCCTCTCTCAACCTGGCATGCGCGCTAATCGACCCGCAGTGCCTAGGGACAGCTTCCGATGAAGCCGGCGTCTACTCAACCCTTGGCTTTGGCCTTCACATGCTCTCCGACAGCACCCTCCTCGATAACTGCGGAGCCTTGCACCTTGTCAACAACAAGGAGCTGCTCGATCCGGGATCGTTCAAAGCTGCAACGAATGGAGAGGTGGTCCAGGCTGGTACAACTGAGTTTCCTATCTTAGGGACCGGGACAAGGGTCATCAAGAATGTATTCGCTAGTGCTGAGGGCCCTAACACGGCCGATCTTACGCTCAAGGATGTTGCGGTGGTAGAGGGATTTCATGTGAATATCGTTTCGGAGGCTCGCTTGCGAGAAGTCGGTGTGTGGTATTGTGGGGAGGACTGTACGCTGCGCTTCGGAAGCATCACCAACAACGTCAAGCTTGCCGACCTTGTCCGCATGCACAACCTAACCTTCCTCGAATACAAGCCTCTTTCTCTTTACCCGTCTTCCAAATCGCTCGTGATGACCCCTGACAGCTTACTACACGATATACCCGCTAGTGCTGCAGCAATCGTGGCAGTCACAACAAGGCCCACAATCATGCGCGCCCGAAGGCCAACACGAGACCCCCCTAAGCCCAGAGAAGACTCGGAACTCCTCTGGCATCTCCGGACCGGTCATTTAGGTCCACGCTCGCTTAGAGCCCTGGTCCAGAAGGCCCGGAACGTGCGCATCAACGGGACGCCCCGTGTTAAGTGCGAAACGTGCGCTAGGGTCTATGCTAAACAGGTAATCTCCCGTCGCAAGTCAGAAAGACGCTCGGCTAGACCCTTCTGGCGCGTTAGCTGGGACTTATTCGACTATACCCCAGGGTATGACGGGTCCAATTGGCTGTTGGTCATCAAGGACGAATACAGTGGCATGATATGGACCATCCCCCTTGTGTCCAAGAGTGGACCCGAAATCCTGAAGCATCTCAAGCGCTTTGAGAAGTGGGTGTTTCGCCAATACGGTCTTCGCATTTGCAAAATCCGAAGTGATAACGAGCCCGCAGCGATATCCCTCAGAGGTAATACTGACTATCAACGCTGGGCCAAGGACGAAGGCATCGATCTTGAGTCGCCTCCATCCTACACCAAAGAACCCGTGGGAGGCAGTGAGCGTGCCGGCCAAGAGATAATCAATAAAGCAGACAGTATGTTACTGGGAGCCGGTCTCCCTGCAGATCTCTGGCCCGAAGCTGCTCAAACCGCTTCACGGCTTCACAACATGAGTCCATCTGAGACTCACTCCATGCATGCACCCATCCAGGTCCTTGAGTCCTGGTTCCATCAATACTTCAGATGGTACGCACCAGAAGTCGTAAGGTCGTTGACGAGCGACCTCTCACCAGACTGGAGCGGCACCTATGCATATGGATGCAGAGCATACCCCGTCGAAATAGATAGGCTCGCCGGTAGGCAGCGACGAGCTTATAAGACAAGGCCACGAGCCCATATTGGGTATCTCGTCGGCTACAGGGCCACGAACCTGTATCGTATATGGATTCCTTCATTGGGTGAAGTCATTACCACGCGCGATGTGACATTTGACGAAGATCTCTTCTATCATGAGAAACAAGAGCGCATCTCAGAGCGCCTGTCCGTCGCGGAAATCCGCCAGGTAACCATAGACCCCATACCCGAATCATCTTTCGAACCCGTATACGAAGAAGTAAGTGAACCACAACTCCAAGAGTCTTCTCCTGATCCCTCCGGCGAGTCCGAAGACGCCGGGGGTGAGCCTCACCAAACTGATGAGCCCACGGTCGCCCAACCGGAGGTGCAAAATTCGGGGGTGAAGCCGACTGATGTGCAAGACGGTGCACATGGAGATCAGACGAAGGGACTTTTGACACCTCGTGAGACACCTGACCCAGATGAGGCTACAGTCAGGCCCGAGCAAAGCCTCCAAGAAGAGCCGGACTCAGAACAATCCAATACCAGGCCTGAGGAGAGCTACACAGAAACCCTACCAGGTGCTTTTCCGGAAGATGAATCGCAATCATCCGGAACAGTGACTCCGACTCCAATTTCAAACAACACGCCAGCACCACCACAGGGTCTTCCTAGCACGCCAGACCAAATAACAGCGCAGCTAGAAGGTTTAGCTGAGCAACCGCGACAACTCGAAAGCAGTTCCTCAGTAGAACGGGACACAAGTCGACCACCAGATCCCTCAAACAGCGCACCACGCGCTTCCCCGGATAGGCCATATGACAGACAATACGCCATCCGACCGATAGCTGAAGTCCATCCACAGGCGACTCGAACAAGCCGCCGGATTCGAGGACTAGCACCGGAACCCTCTTCAGACGGCAACGGGAGTCACGCCGTCTTCACAACCCTTATGTATGGAGGAAACAACATCACCACTCCATCAGGACCATCTTGGCAAGCCTTCTTCGACACGTTTATGCCGAATGTCGAAGACGTAATTCAGAAAGGCGACCAAGAACACAAGACACTGCACGCAGTTTTTGCAGCTGCAGTGAACCAACGCGCCGCTGGAAGGCCCAGCGCAGCGCCCGAAAAGCGCTATCATCGTAGTGATCTCCTTGTCCCACCACCAACTAACTGGAAAGACCTGGCTCACCACCCTTACGGTGAGCTATTTCGCAAGGACGCACAGAACGAGATAGACGCACTCATTTCAATGAAGGCCGTTAAGATCATCTCCCCAGATGAGGTGCCTTCCAAGCCGCTTCCCATCAAATGGGTGTTCGTTTATAAATTCGACAAGCAAGGATACGTCGAGCGCTTCAAGTCACGAATAGTGGCTCGTGGTGATCTCCAGAGGAATCCCACACTTCAATCGACCTACGCGGCGACCCTAGCAGCCAAGACATTTCGCCTTCTCATGGCCATCGCGGCGCATTTCGACCTTACCATACGCCAGTATGATGTGGTCAAGGCTTTTCTCAACGCCTCTCGCGATGGCAAAGACCCAGTAGCTTGCAAGCTGCCAGAAGGTCTGAAGTATGACAACAAGGTAATGCTGCTAGAACGCGCGCTGTATGGTCTCAAGGACTCTCCGCTGCTCTGGTATAAAGAATTCGCCAAGACCCTCACCTTGAACGGTATGACTCAATCACCCGAAGAGCCCTGTCTCTTCTATACTCCCGATCGCAAAGTCTTCATCATCTTCTATGTTGACGACTTCTTGATTCTCTTTCGGGATGAAGACAAGGGGCGTGCGATGAGCATAATACGTGGTATCAAAGACGCGTATGAGATCCAAGATCAGGGCGAGGCTCAATGGTTTCTAGGAGTGAGGATTATCAGAGATCGCAAGGCAAAGACAATCTCTCTGGTCCACGACCAATATATCGAGAAGATCGCCGAGCGGTTCAACCTGGCTGACAACAGCTGGACGCCGTACACCCCTCTTCCAATGATCGAATTCGAAAAGTATGACGGACTTGCAACCAAAGCGCAGGTGAAGGACTTTCAGGAGCGCATCGGGTCGATTCTGTACACTGCAGTTATGATACGCCCTGATATCGCCTTCGCTGTCGCACAGCTATCCAAATACCTTACCAATCCAGGACCCTTGCACTTCAAGGCCGCGAACCAGGTAATCCGATACCTGTACAGCACCCGTTATCTTTCTATAACGTACGGAGCTGGCGACAAGGCCACTCAGTCGCTTATTATAGCTGGTGACGCCTCTTTCGCGGATGACAAGGAGACTCGGAAATCCTCTCACGGATATATCATTTCGATGTTCGGGGGTCCAATAACCTGGAAAGCCACACGTCAGAGCACGGTAGTGACCTCAACAACTGAAGCAGAGTTGACAACCTTGGGGGTGACCGGTAGAGAAGCTATGGGTCTCAAACGCCTGTTCAAAGACTTGGAGTTAAAGATTGATCAAGACTGGGTTATCTTCTCAGACAACACCCAAGCCGTGCGCCTTGTGGTTGGAGAGAACGAGAAGATCAGCACCAAGCTTCGCCATGTCGATATTCAGAGATTATGGGTTAGACAAGAACACAAGAAAGGATCGTTCAAGGTAGAGTACTTACCAACCGACAAGATGCCAGCGGATGGCCTCACTAAGAACCTTTCCCGCGCTCAATTCGAGCATTTCAGAGCCCTTATCAACCTTCAGGACACACGGAAAAGGGTCCCCGAAGGGCTGAAGAAAGAATAACTTTTGGTATTGAAAGCAAACGGGCGAGTATCTCAAGCCCTCAAGAAAGCCAAGCGATGCCGATACTCCAACCAGAACAAACCCGACTTCTCTACTCTGAAACCTCCTCTTTACTTGCCCTTACGGGCGCCTTTCTTACCACCTCGGGCACCTGTAGCGGCGCCACGAGAACCACGAACACCACCACGGGAACCACCACGAACCGCTCCAGTAGGAGCACCACCGCCGGAAACACCGCCGCCAGCTACCGCAGCAACCAGGTTGGGGTTCTGTGACATGTTCATTAAAAAGGTGAACATGTTGGCGATCTCGGCGCCACCCCAACGCTGCTCAGGCGCACCCGAAACAGGAACAACCGCGCGGCTAACCTCCTCTTCGGCCTCTTCTCCTTTATCATCCCCCGGCTCTCCTCCCATATCTATGTCCTCTTCGTCCTCCGCTTCTTCTACTTCCTGCTCCTTAGGAGCAGGGCGAGGGACAGGCGCAACGCGACTCCGCTTTGCGGGTCGGCTTGGGGTATCCTCCTCAGCGGAGGCAGGGGCAGGGAGAGCACGTCGGCGCTTTGAGCGTCGGAGACCAGTGGTGCCGCCAGAACTATCTACAGTCGGCGCCACGGGGGTGGATGGGGTCTCCGGAGCATCTGGAGCAGGGACCGGAGCGGAAACAACAGAAGGACGAACAGGGGACGGGGCGGCAGCTTCTTCTCTACCAGCAGCAAGCTGCTGGGCCACGCGGACTGCGTACCGAGCGTGGTCTTTGTCCTATAAAACAAGTTAATACGCTTCTCAAACCCATTCAGCAACGCATCAATTCTCAAAACTTACGGACTGGGTGGACTCCTTGTTCATCAAAACCTTGACGAGGTGCTCACCGAACGGCTGAACCGAAGGAGCCAGCTCCGAACACTTGTGACCGCTGCTTGAACACCGAAAACAGCGAGAACCCTTCAGCGAGAAATGGCATTGACCGGTTGAGAACCCGGCCATGGCCGACTGAACACATTGGTGGCATGGAAATGCTCGCGCATCTCCATGGGGTCTCTCTGCTTTCGGCTTCTCCGCAGCAGCGATCTTCCGAGCCAACTTCTTAGCTCGTCTCCGTCTCGAGTGTTTAGACGCTCGAGAAAGCTCGTCAGACACGGAAGAATCGCCACTACGGTGGCCACCCGCGTCAGAAACTGACTCCCCCTGATCACCGACGGGAGCAGACACGCCAGCAGAACCAACTGGTTGGTCCACGGGACCCGGAACAACGAAACCGCGCTTCTCCTTCTCCTTCTCCTGCTCTGCAACCCCACCTGGCACCACACCTGGGTACCCGTATGGGGCATACCAGTGGGCACCAGGATAGGGTGCAGGATAATAACCTCCTTGAGCGGAGGGCCAAGCCGGACGAGCTCCGTGGGCTGGCAGGGGAGGCAAACCACCTGGGCCATATTGCTCCAGGGCGTAAGAGGACGGGGCGAAACCGGGACCAGAAGGAAGACCAAGCGAAGAAACCGGAGGCAAAAGCGGCGCAGGGGCAAGCGAGCGAGCGGGCGAAGACGGACCACCAGGGGCAGACGAGCGAGCAGGCGAAGACGGACCACCAGCGCCAGGAGAACCAGCAGGCGAAAGCGAACCAGCCGGACCAGCAGAGACAGCGGGCGCACCAGAAACAGCGGGCACGGACGAGACCGGGGGTGCAAACGAACTAAGGGGCCAGGACAGGGTCTCGTTGATCTCTTGGTTGAGCTGCTCAAGCCGATTGTTGTGCTCGGTCAGACTCTGAAGGTCAGCTTCGCTCATAAGAGGAGCGCGGGCGCCGCCATCACTGGTGACGTTTGGAATATCCATCTTGACTCTTCTCAAGACGTCAGACAAGCTCTTTTCGATGAAAAATGGATGCGCGGTGGACTTACGATAAAACGAAGCAGCTTGGTTGATGGTTGTGAAGGTGAAACAGAAGTAGGTCAGAGGGGTCTGCAACGCACTCTACCTACCGACCTACCTACGCGTTGCAGCAAGAGATTCACGCGTCGCAAAGGCACTCTTACGCGTTTTCACCTACCTAACCACCATCACTCGCTAAATAAACAAACAAAAAGCGCGTCTCAGCAACCGCGCTAACGAACAACATTTCCTATGTTTTGGAACCTATCAACCACCTTCACAGGCGCAGAAATCTGCATTTCCTACGATATATAGAGACAGCAACGTTCACGATGTGCAACGTCAGGGATTGCAGTCAGCACCGGAACAGGCTTACGAAGCTCCGGGCCAACTGGGGGGTGTGTGACGGATGGTGGAGCCACATCGTGTAAATAGTACTGATCACACTGACTGCACTGGGCGCACGCCAAGGTCAGTCACATGCTCATCTACTGTATGAATCCTGTATATAGCACTTCGCACGGCCATTCAGAGTACGTACACCCTCTGAATGTCTATAAAAAGGGTGGTTTTTCCTGGAGGACTTCATAGAATTCAGTCCTCAGAGACCTTCACAAGAGCACTCTTCAATATACTCGTTTCTATCTGCCTCTACGGTGCGCTATCCGACCTTTCTCCCAAGATCACCCTGTTTCTCTCACGACCTCCGTGAGACAATCTACCTGGTAGCCTGTCCTGTAGGTAATGTCCTGGACCACAATGAACACAAAACGAGAATGGAATCACACAATACAAATCAGAAATTAACCTAGGTCTCATTCTATAAGTGCTTCTAGTGTATATCAAGCCTGTCAACCGCCGACTCCTCGCCGCTACAGCGAGACCGCCTGATCATCCAATATTCACCATTGTGTCCCTACATCAAACAAATCAGCGATGAACCGATCATTGCAGACGAACAGAACTCCGGAGATGAGAATTCTGAAGAGAAACCAGAAGACGAATGAGATTTTTCTTCGATGCGGTTGAGGACGTGAATGTATTCAGGCAGTATGTCAGTCACAAGGGGAACGTAATCCTCCCGTCCACTCAGTCCAATCTGGCTGCCCGCAGCGAGACCAAAGACCAAAGCCGTGCCTTACTACCCACGCAAGTCATGGCCCAGAGGCGCTGTATTCCAGTCTCAATGTGATATGCGCAGGCGGCGACGGGCTTTTCGGCGTGTTCGTCCATTTCTTCCACGATATAATCGACTCTCCTCCGATCTCCGGGTTCCCTATCGCCATGATCCGCTTGTGTAAACCCAAGATCGGAGATCCTATTAGGCCGTCCGGTCGACGATACAACCAACCCCGAGCAATGTTCGGAATCGTGAGGTACACCCCCAGCCGGTCTTGCAAGTTTCGCTCCATATCCCACAGGCTCCAACCAAGCCGGCTTCTTGTCGTCCTGGGTAAGATCCACCCGTCCAACCGCTTTTGGGGTTCAGTTATAAACACACCCGACCAACAGCTGGTCCACAGCAGCACTAATAAGAGTGCCCATCAACGATGTTGTGTTAAAGTGCGTGTGAACACACCCCGGGCAAGAATTTTCATCCCCATCCGGTCTTGTCACCATCTCAACAGGGATGTGACGCCCCAGATCCGTTTCTTCCGCGATGGCATCCAACCTCTCTTGGGCTTGAATGCAACCTCCTCTGCTTTCCGCCATCCGGTTTGCCGCGGTCCGGAATTGCTGAAGCAAAACAGGCGAGACACTGCTCACGGGGAGCACCAGGAGGGGGCCGGTGGCAACTGGCAGGTCCGGCCTGGGGTGCGGGCTGAGCGGGCTGAGCGGCGGCGACAGGCGGAGCAGCGTCGAGGCCTAGTAATAATTCCATCCATTATCTGTCCGCAGGGCATTATTAGACTTCAGGGCAGCTGTTATCGCTCCGACGAAGTGGTCAGAAGCTTCGTAACGTCAGTCTAGGAATCATCTCAAGCAGCATTAAATTCATTTGAGATTCCGAAGTATACTCACAGTAGATAACCTCTCCAAGAATGAGTTCTGGTCGGTTTGGTTGACGCTTCGGGTGGTGGAGACGTGGTAGGCGAGGAGACGTGGCAGGCGAATCGGCCCCCGACGACGTCCGCTTATTCGGTGCCTGGACGACGTCTTGCTGATTATCGTATGTGGCAGTTGGCGGAGATGGACCGGCCGCAAGACCAGATGAATGAGGATGTGTCCATCAATTCCACAATTGACAAAAAGCCTTCTTTGGGCAGCTGATACGTATGATCACGTAGTTGCGTTACGCCAGAGCTGTTGAGGTTCAGGAAGAAGGAGAGCCTTGCACTTCACTCCATCTTCTTGAGACGGATCTTCACGACGTCGGTGTGGTTGGCAAATTTTGACTTGTACTGTCGTTTTCTCTTGCCGCCGTTGGCAACTTCTTCGCTCTGGGCGAGGAGGGTCGCATTTCTGAAGTTGGCGTGACAAGGCAAGGCGACGTATCGCAGGATCCTTGTTTTTTGGGCGTCAGACGTCTCACAGGGGTTTCTTTTTGATATCCGAATATATCGGATAGCCTCCAGGATATTCCATTGCCATAATTCTAGATGAGAGTCAGTCATACCTAGTATAGCAACGGTGAAATCATGTCAGAGGTAACTCACGTTTGCAATAATACCGGGCGAGAGACTTGCTCTCCTCCCCGTTGAGGTACTGGATCATCCAGTGCCATACAATGAAAAAGCGTTCCCATGACCATGCTGCCTCGATCGTCTCTAAGCCGTACAGGTACTTGCTCACGAGTTGCGACTGTAACACGGTTAGCCTACGGGGTGTGTCCTATCTAGGACGTCATAAAGCCACAAACCCTAAGCTCTCCGCGAGACCGCCTACAATCGCATCACTTGCCAGTCCCTCCAAAGGCGGCCGCGGACGCCCGCCATGCCGCAACCTCGGGTTGGCGACACGTCTGAAACGTTTCTCTCTACTCGGTAGGATTCCAGCGTCCACGGTATAGGTAATGGGTAGGTAGGTATCGTGGACGCGACAACGAAACTAGAATTTAACAATCGTAAAAGATTAACCGTAGTACCCTCCACTAAGTCCATCGGTGCCATGGAGTATAGAAGCCAAAAGGCAACAAAACAACAGGTAGTGATTAGCTGTGTGTGTGTGTGAGAGAGAGAGAGAGAGAGGAAGAGAGAAAGAAAAGAACCCATCCAAGACCTCCAAGTATATATAGGCAAACCCAAACACCTGCCCAAAGACAAAATAAGTCCTCAAACCTTCCTCCCATAAAACCCAAACCGGAAGTCCCAAGCCAACTCCAAGAAAACCGAAGCCACGCCCCCCAAATCCCCAAACAAGAAGCAACACCCAAGAAACCAGGAAGGATCCCGTAATCCCGTAATCCAAGAACGCAACACCCATCTTTCCCCTTTTCCCAAAGCGAAGCCCAGCATACATACCTAGCTCATAATCATATCCCAACCCAAGAACCAAGAAAACCAAGCACCCGAAATACAATCAATCCGCATTAAGATGATAAAATCCAAGCAGTTAAGTATTAGTACAGGTACGTACAATGTATATATAAGACCAAACCCTACAGAAAACATCAGAGATAAAAAGCAAAGACTGAGCTCATACTAAAACACAGAAGGATCCTATTCAGGTAGGTATAACAAGAATCACAAAACAATACAAAATAAAATCCACATAAAACAAAACAACCGCCCAAGTTCCATCACTAGGTATCAGAAACCATAAAGAAACCCCTCTAAGTAATAAAAATACAAACATCACACCCAACAAGTAAACCGCCGAGCCAACCACAGCAAACAAGTAACAAAACAAGCACCGCCAGCAAGCAAAGACAAGATAAGACAAGATGCGTAAGAATAAGAACCATCTAGCCCGTATCACCACAAAGCAAAAAGACCATTATCAAATAAAAGGTTGTCTTAAGTCTATGAGCCGAATGAAATCCCCCGTTCCCCCTTCTTTCTCACGGCCGGTGCGGCGGTGGTCTGGGCCCCACAATCTGTCTCCGCCCGGCGCCGATGCCCGCCGACCCCTTATTCTGCGAGTCCCCTCCCGTATAGCCGGCCCACTGCGAGACGTCCCATCTGCCCCCGATGCCACCCCCGATCCCGTCGACGCCATCGCCCGACCGGGTGGCCTTGGCCGTTTCCGCCTGGGCTTCTTCCCACTCGCGCTGCCGCTGCCTCTCCAGCTCCATCTCACGTTCTAGCAGGGACTTGCTAGCCCACTCGCCTGCCTTGGTCTTGGTCTGCGACTGGGCACGGCGGATATCTTCAGCATCACGCTCGGCCGTTGCATCCAGTTCACGCGAGTAGGTTTGATGCGGTGCTTCTTCTACTGGCGCCGGATTCGAAGCCAGATGACGGTCCACTCGGTTGGCAGCCTGGGGTACCGGTAGTGGGCGCGATGAAGGGCTTGTCCAGTTTCCACCAGTCACGTTACTCGTGGCCGTTTGTCCCGGAACAGGAAGGGGCCTACCCTCACCAGTTCGTTGGGGAGCAACCAGAGTCGGAGGGGATCTCTCGCCGGTACGATGGGTCTTGACGGCTACAGCAGCAGGGTCTGGCAAAGGACGTGGTGACAAAGAGGGTGTTGTTTCCCGTTGGTCTTTAGCTTGCGCTGGATGTTTAGGCGCGCGCAGAAAATCTTTTTCGTCGCGAGGTCTCCAGGAGTCTTGACGGCTAGGAGGCCTGTCCGTTTTGTTGGGCCGACTGCGGGAACGGGCCCGACTCTTCGACCTATTTCGGCCGGGTGAGCGCCTTAGTCGCTCCTCTTCATACTCCTGCTCTCTCTGACGGGCAAGCGCCAGTTCTTGCTCGAGTTGTTTGACTCGGCTGCTGTGATCGTTATCGCCCGTTCTTTGAGCTCCGAGCTTCTGCTCGGCTTGGTACTCGCTTAGGAACTGACCCCGTAAGCGGCCGTCGCTGCGGTTGCGTGCTTGCATTCGTTCGTCTGCCAGTCTAGCTTCCGCCTGCTCTTCTTCCCTCCGTCGCCTCTCTTCAGTCAGGCGCCATTGTCGTTCCTCTTCTGCCCATCTCATTTTCTCCTCTTCTGTTTTGCGCTTTTCCTCGGCTCGTAGCCGTCGTGTCTCTTCTTCCCATCTCTTGTCTTCCTCTATTTGCGCCTGTTTCTCTTCACTCTCGATTTCGGTCTTTCGTCTACGCTCTTCTTGTTCCATTTGCAGCTTTTGCTCTGCCTCCTCTTCTTTTCGTTTGCGCTCCTTCTCTGCCAGAGTTGGTACGCGAGGACTAGCACTAGTAATCTGCCGCCGCCCTCCAAAAGCAATACCAAGATTACCCTGGCTGGCGCCGCCCATGTATCCGTACTGGGCGATATTCCACGCCGGGTTCGTAACCCCTTCGTGGTCCTTCCTGCTCCAAGTTGATACGGTGGATGAGCCAAACTTGTCGCTCGTGGGACTTCTCCCAGGACTCCGGAGACCTGATCCCGAATCGCCAGTTCTTGAAGCCACTAGTGTTGGACGTGAACTGTAGGCGGGGGAGGTGGCGCCCACGTTGGGCGACCCTCGATTTCTGGTAGCATAGCCGGTTTCTTGTGGGGTAAGCAAGCCGCCGCGACTTTTGGGACCGATGGGGGAGGGAAAAGCCGTGGGATTCAGGGTGTGGGCGGCGCGCGAGAAT
The DNA here is from genome assembly GCA_028637635.1 of Xylariaceae sp. X802. Lineage (NCBI taxonomy): Eukaryota > Fungi > Ascomycota > Sordariomycetes > Xylariales > Xylariaceae > Xylariaceae sp. X802. Next base: position 33,766 of record JAJFDH010000070.1, on the reverse strand, counting down.
GCGCCAATGCATTGTAAGACCTGGGCGGGGTCCTTTTGTTCGTATAGATCGACGGTAAGGAACATATCGTGTTCTTGGAGGTTGAGAGGGGGCGATTGGCAGGCTCGGAGAAATTGCGAGATGTTCTCCATCTGCACAAATGGCATCGCGGATTGCTTGAACTTAAGTCCGGGAGGTCCAACAGCTAAATTGACAAGCCTATCATCGAGTTTCCGCTGTAGTTAGCATAGCATGGTAAATGCGATCGCCTAATACCATGTCGCGTAAAAGGGGTACGCAGTCACCCCACGAGAAAGGAGATGACGGTAAAACTTACTTGCAAAGCGCAACGCCATCCTTCAGACCCTCGAGAAGATCAGCAGCCGGTAATGGACCCCCCAGAATGCCTTCTATCCAAGCCCGAACCTCATCGGCAGCCGCGGGGGTGTACTTCTCAAGACGTAGCTTTCGCAGGTCCTTGTCCAGCGAGGACACGGATGCCATCGTGACCGTCTATAGGGGTATCCAGGTGGGAGTGCGAGGATGGATCTCTGGGGTATATCGTATAGTGTTGCCGTATAGGTATGAAGTTCGATTTGAGAGTTCGAGTTGGGAGTTGGGTAGACGGTTGGGTGAGGTAATACACGGCGGGTAGCAAGTGCGAGAGGTGATGTGTGTTGCCAGAATGTCCCAGAGCAGCCTGTATTACTGTACGCAGTATGACGCTCGCTAGGTAGGATCTGGATCTGGAATGAGCAGAGTACCGCGCGAGCACACAATAGGGAGGTACCTCGTACGTCACTAGCCAAGAACGCGTACTGCCTGTCTGAGGATAGTTAGCGCAATTGGAATTGGTTGGAATGGGCGCGAGTCAGTCGAGACGGTCCGGTTTTTACTGCGCCATGTGGGCAGCGGAGCAGTGGAGTTGTTGGTGCCCAGTTGATGCCACGATGGGGGTCTGACAGCCACGAAGCCCGCTTGATCCTGCATTAGCAGCGACTCCCTTCACTACTGTACGTAATACGTAGGGGAAGCACACGAGGGAAGTTGGGCCTGAGCCGGACTGCAAGATGCAAGCACTTACGATACCGGCAGCGACCAGCTCAACTGTGGCGGTGCGCGCCACCTAACATCCCTAAACGCGCCACTCCGCTGACGTAGTTATCTGATCACCGCGATAAGCAGAACGGAAGAAACAGAAATAAACATTCCAGCCCCTTAAACCCCGTCGCATTCCACTTCGCGCACAGCGCACGCCATGTCGGCGAAACAAATCAGCCCGCTACGCAGGGTCTGGTATCAATGGAAGGCCCTCCGCTTCCCCTGGCGGAAGCGCTTTCTCGTCGGTGAGTCCCTGGAACCCTATCTCCTTGGCTGCCCGAAGACACCAACTAGGTCACTTGCTTTACATTACCACTCCGTCAGCTACCGAGTTGGTGTCTTCGGGCAGTCAAGGAGATACCTAATTCCCATATTTACCTGATACCCGCACCCCCAAACGCCACAACATCAACATCAACATCAACATCAACATCAACAACAGCCACTAACGTTCCCAAGGTCTCGATCTCCAAGGCAACACATACTGGGAATTCCGCCTAGCACGCGGTGACGACACCGCCCTATCCACCAGGCCCTTCCGCCGCATAGTCCACTACCCGCGCTCGACGCACTACAGCGACATCGAGGTGCCGCCGGTCTGGCACCAATGGCTGCGCTACCAGCGCGAGACCCCACCGACCGTACAAGAGCAGTCCGCCGAGCTGATGCGCCAGGAGCGCATCAAGGTCCTAGCCGCCGAGGCCGACGCCCGCTGGAGAGCGAAACCGAGCCTCTTGGAGATGCCGGCCCGGCCCGGGGTAGAACCCACGCCGCCGCGCGAGGACCAACGGGGCGACGGTGTAAACGCGGAACAGACAGATTCACACAAACAGATGCCCCCTAAGGATGATCCCCGGAAGCGTGCGGCTCAAAAGGGCGCCCCGGGGGAGACCTGGCAGCCCGAAGCCTGGACTCCTGCGCCGACAAAAAAGCGGTAAATCATGGTATAATTATACGGTAGAGAAAGTTCGGTCATCGTTACAGTGGTCGCCATAGAATTAGAACTGTAAAAAAATCAATAGTATGTATTATCACCAGCGACACGATGCCGCAGCACGATGCCGCAGCACGACATATGGGTATGTGTGGACTTCGTACAAAAGCCCGACTGAACAAAGCAATAACATAAGCATAACAATCCCCGGTCTAGGAGACTGAGACCGACCACGACGCCATGTTTTTCGTCCCATGCGATATCTTCATTCGTCGTCCTTGATAATTACCGTGATGCCGTTTTACATGCCAGGTTAACGCAATGCAACGCCAGTGTCCCATTCCACCCACAACGCCATTTCCCGGGCAGAACTTGAGTATGAGGAAAACCATTATGAATCTGCGTCATCTTCATCCGCCATGTTGGCATCGTCGTCATCGTCGTCACCACCGTTCTCTGCTTTGGAACTCTCCGTAATCGCTTCTGCGAGCAACTTCAGCCTTGTACTTGACGACTCGAGAGCAGCCTTCGCTTCTAGTTCCTCGTCATCGGGAGGCTTGGTTCGACCGCGCGGCTTCTTCTTATTGACCTTGTCTCGCCTCGCGTCGATCCCCTTTGTCACAGCAGTCGTCAGATCGTCACTGAAGGCCTCGTCTTGTCCACCGTGTCGCCAGATAATCATCAGGAGATTCTCCAGTATTAGGGACATTTTGACATTATCCTCCACTTGAATCGTGCCGGCAGGGTACGGAAGGAAGCAGCGTTCTAGTATGGCTGGTGAGATCACTCCCTCTACAAACTTGGCGCGGTCGACTTTCCGAGGATGCAGTGCACCAGGTGTGATAACGAGGAAAACGAGATGCTGTAGCATTTCGATTTGCTGGTCCACTTGTAGCATCGAAGCCGAGTTGTTGATGAATGCGGAGAAGAGAGGCACGGATAGCTCCTTAATGCCCCGTGCAAGCTTTTCGTAGAGATCCGACGTGTCAATCGGTGCCGAATCGTCGTCTAGATTGAAGCACAAGAAGGAGACCTAATAAAGCTAGTATGAGCCAGATCATCCGCAACGAGAAAGGAGAGATGATAAACTTGCCCATGAAAACAGGCGTTGTCGCAATGGTATGGTTTCAATATACGCCATCTCAAAGGCTTCTTGCTCGGCCCGTCCGGACTTCGTCCTGGCTTTTTGCGGCGTCGGAGGTTCCGAGGGTAAAGATTCGTCATCGAGATAGCTTCCATATTCGCCCTTGTCGATGTTGATCTTGTCCAGTTTGCGCTTTTTTATGGCGTCTTGTGACCCACGCCGAATCTTGCACTCCTTAGGCCAAATTTCTGGAAAGATGGAGGTCGCGGTTGTGTTGCCATCAGCAAACAAGGCTTTCATAACGACGTCGAGTATCCGACCGCTTCGCAGGTTCAGATACGAAGCGAGAATAGCACCCTTGAGTACTGGCATGTCGTCGCATGCGATCTCCGTGTCCAGTCTATGGCGCTCTAGGAGGTCTCTCTCCAGCAGATCTAGCATAAATTCGAGCCAGCGACGCCACCATTGCCATCGTTGCGGAGATAACAGGCCGCAATTGAAGGCCCACCCCACAACCCTGAAGAAGTCTTGGCTGCGGTGCCAAATGCTGTCAGTGCCGTATCGAGGGGCCAGGCGTACGAGGCCGCGTTGATCGTCATCAGCAAAGGAGTCATACGTGCCCGGCGGCGAGTTCTGCGCCGGGTTCGAACCGAAGAGGAAGGCCTCTTTGAAGCCGGCGTTGATGGGGCCAAGGACGGTAAGGAGGTCTCGTAGGTAGACTAAAGCCTGGAGGCTGATTTGGGGCCAATCGGCTTCTTTCGGCCGGGTGGTGAAGTCCGGATGAACTACGATAGAGCACAAAAGAGAGATCTGGCTTGGAGGGGGGCAGTAGGCGGCATTTCGGTGGTCTGAGGATCGGGTTGCTAGGAGACTGTCGAGGAGGAATATAGCTTGTCGCGCTATTGAAGAAATTATTAGTATATATATACGTATGTGTACGTCCGCATATGCTTTATTTTGTGTCCCGTCCGCAGGGCATACAACCGCTAACATTCGGCGCGATATACTCATGAATCAAGGCACATACGGAGGGCTTCTTCCAGGTATACGCGACAATGCTCCTTGAGCTCGGGTGGTAATCGTTTCGCTCTGTAGTATTGCGATTGAGTATGTGAGGTCTGGCCGTTCTCATGGTGGATAACACTGCTGTTGTCCCCGGCAACAAGCGTCCCCTCCCAACTGCCCGCCGGAGATGGGACAGTAGCAGTAGCAGTTGTGAAGCTGTCAAGGGATGAAAGAGGTGACGATGTTAGAGCCGAATTCGGAGTCACGTTGAGATTCCGATTTGGTTTTGCTGGTGTCAGCGTCGGCGTCGCGTTGCGTCGCGACATCTCGACAGCGGATGAGTGATAGCCAGGGATCGCGACGCGCCGAAAGTGAAGTTAGCTCCCAAAAAGGCATCCAGGATTTCGATAAAGACCCTCGGTATCGGACTGCACACGCTTAGAATCCTAAGGTTCGTAAAGTTGTTTAGTTCTATTGCATATTCTATCTAAAATAGTGCAGTAACCGTGATTAAGTGCGTAAGCGTGAAGTGCCTGTACTCTGTAAGTACATAATCGAAACGGACCGTATGCCCGCACGAGTTTGCCCGTGACGACGCTCATCCTCTCTTGCAACCCCTCCGTGTCGCATTCGATCGCATTCGACATCAAACCAGCATGCGATATTACACAATTACCCACAAGTCTCATCGTGTGAATAGGCTATGAAATGAATATCTATGCCAGTTCAAAAGCCGATCCCGTACAATCTCGGGTATGGCTCAGTCCACAAACATCAAAGCCTGACCTCGACCACATCAAACACAAATCAATCCCCAGCATATCGGGAGTGTGTATGCAATGAAAATCGATTCTGTCCCATTTCATTTCATGTTGTCTCATTTCGTTTCATTCCGTCTCATTTTGCCATCAATTATACCCGATAATACCTTCCGCCACTGGTCCCGTGCCTTGCAGCGTCCAAACAGACACTCGACGCCCGATAATGCCATCAGCCCCAACTTCTATCTTCACCGGCCGTTCGAGTTCAACCTCCATCGGCCGTCCGCTTTCGTCCCCCGAAGCGTCGGCGGCTTGGTTCAGTGGAAATGTGGCCCAGACGGGGCTCGTCGTGGCCGGCCGTGTCAAATCACCAGTCTCACTATGAGCAAAGCACAGTTAGCACAGCACTAAGCCGGCCGCCTTTTTAAGATGTAAGGGAAAAGGGGCAAAATGAGAGAGGAGGGTCAGCGTCTTACTGTATCCTCACTAAGCAGGGTTCCGCGGGATCGCTTGAACGGGACTCAGCGGACGAATCTATTGTGAAGACGGCATGCGTGGCCATCGAGCTCCCTTTGCCCTTGTCATGGAAGACTAATCGTCCGGCCAGATATAATACAGCGGGATCGGTCTTGGAGAGACACGGGGTCAGGACAGCTAGACCACCACCAAGAGTGTCTCTAACGCCATGGTCGCCGCACATGTTGTAAGTGAGGTTGGTGAGGTCGAATGACGTGACGTGCTCGAGACGAAGGACGACAGGGGAAACGATAGCTAAGGCGAAGAGAGGCCGGTCCAAGTACGAAAACAGCGGTCATCAAAGGTAGTGAGGTAGTGCGAAGAAGCGAAGAGGATTCTCCTGTCCACGGCTCTTTGCGACTCTTAAGTGGCCCGGGGTACTTCATGTTTACAAGCAGCCATCAAGGTCCCGGGTATTGACAGCCAGCAGCTGCAGTGGTCACTCGTGAGTGGCTGTCGGAAGGCCACCTGAGGCAGGTCAAAACCCCCATTGCCTCCATTGTCGACATACAAGGGTAAGGTTTAAACAATAAACCTTCCGAATCACACTCTCTCCAGGGTGTTCATTCGCAGACCGGGAAGCACGCGGTAAAAGGGTACAGCGCATGCCATGAACGCCATGAGCAGGTTTGCGCGTGTTACCTGTCACCAGTCACAGGCCCGTGACGCCCGTCCAGTTGAAGACGTGCCCAGAGTTCCGGACGAAACCTGCTCCGCTCACGGTTGACCGTTGACGTAACTTTGAGCGAAGTGAGAACCTTGATAGCTGCGGCTATGACACGCTGATTCTATCAACCCGATCATCCGTCTTGGGCACCAACTCCTTCTACCGACCACTCATCCAGCGGGGCCTAGATAGTACTGTACCTGTGGCCCGTGTGATATACATAGTACGGCGAATCCCCTTCTGTCCCGGTAAGCGTCAGCGTGTGGGTTGGCTTATACCGTAGACCCACAGGTAGTCCAGAAGAGAGCGAGTGGGAGAGCTTGCCTCCCAATCCTATTTAAAGCTCTGCAAGCTCTACCGTACTGCCTCCGCCTCCTTCTCCTCCTTTACATCTTATATCGCTCAACCCCTTCAGAACAGACCAAGCAAGCCATCACAAACACATCGATCAAAGCTCTCACAATGGCTTCAGTGACGTACAAGCTCCCGCCTCTTCCCTACGCATACGATGTAAGTGACCATCCCTTCCGGCCATCCGAAGCATCCGTCATCGCTCTCAACAAGCTGCCAAACAAGCTGCCAACCGCCCTATACAGGCCCTGGAGCCGAGCATCTCCAAGCAGATCATGGAGCTGCACCACCAGAAGCACCACCAGACATATATCAACAACCTGAACGCAGCGCTGGCGGCCTCCGCCGCCGCCACCGCTCAGGGCGCCCTACACGATGCCGCGGCCCAGCTGGCATCCATCCGCTTCAACGGTGGCGGCCACATCAACCACACGCTATTCTGGGAGGGCCTGTCGCCAGCCTCATCCCCAGACTCCAAGCCCTCCGCGGCACCAAAGCTGCAGGCCGCCATCACAAGCACCTGGGGAAGCCTGGATGCGTTCAAGACAGCCTTCAACACCGCATTGCTGGGCATCCAGGGAAGTGGATGGGGTTGGCTCGTCCGAGAGGCCGGGACTAACCAGCTCCGGATTGTGACGCTTGCGAACCAGGAGGCCGTTGTCGTCGGGGACGTCCCTCTCCTGGGCGTCGACATGTGGGAGCATGCGTATTATCTCCAGTACCTGAACGGCAAGGCCGCCTATGTCCAGAACATCTGGAACGTTATCAACTGGAAGACTGCCGAGGTCCGGTATTCCGAAACCCGAGAGGATGCGTTCAAGGCGCTCAAGGCTCACATCTGAGGCCGGAATGACGGTTGAGCGGGATTTGGTGATGGACATCGGCTATCCGATAGGAACCGGTGCTTGGCATTTATCCAATTGGCAAAGGATGACTTGCTGCTTGCAGCATTACTTTCTCTTGTCCTGATCGCCGAGATTACGTACCAGATCGTAGCTAAAACTCTCGCTAACTTGATCAAGGACGGCCACGATTATGTGCAAACCGAATTCCATCAAAAGTGTAGGTGCCAGGGCTCGTTATTAATAGCAGTAGCAGCAGCAGTAGTAGTAAAGTAGTACCCAAATTACGTGTATATCTAACATCAATCGTTCGCTACCCAGACGTACCTTTTCCAAGCGCATTAAGTGGCATGCAAGGAACATGCCCAAGACCATCAGTCAATCCTCCCCCGAATTCATCCCATTATGTCTTTTGTTTTCTGGTTTTCGCGTTGTGGTTTTCTGAGATGACTAACCCAAGAACAACGCCGTTCCTCTTTTCTCCTTGAACGAGTGTGACATAGAATTAAGGTGCCTATCAAAGTAAAAAAAAAGAAAGAAAAAGAAAAGAACGCCATATATCCCAGCCCTGAAGTTCCTCCTCTCCTCCCCTCCGCCATTCCCCCAATATCCCAATTTGTAAAGTACTCCGTCCAAACTCCCTCTGAGCGGAAAGAGGTAAAAAAAGAGTCCATCGCTTCCCATTCCCTGTGTCCCTTTTGGTGATAATACATCCAAACCCAGCGACCTAAGCAAAGTAAGCCAGTGACAATTTACAAAACCAAAAGAAACAAGTAAGGAACCATACCAATAAAATAAATTAAAAAAGGTCAAGATCAACCCACTAAATCAAGGCTGCGAAGTAGGCATAACAGCCTCAGGAGCAGAAGGGAGCAGATTAATCTCCGACATGATGCCCTCGTCGGCCGACATGCTGCTCATGATCTCCTGCTGCGTCATAGCGCCCCAGAACGACGGGTTGCTCTGCTGCGCCTTGCGCGCGCGGTAGATCTCCTGCGCGACGCCCTTGACCTGCGTGCCCGCGGTAGCGGCGGCGCGCCAGACGCTGCTGAGTTTATTCAGCGCGCCGATGTTGAGCCGGATCTGCTCGCGGAGGGTGTCTTCATCGGAGATGAAGAACAGCGCCCATTTGCTCAGATGCACGATGGACGAGAGGGTCAGCACGCAGGTGAAGAAGTGCGTGTGGCTGGCGATGGGCACGTCGTACGTGACCATCTTGCTGATTTCCGAGGCTGCTTTTATGATGTGTCGCGTGTGGATGTTGAAGTAGTCGCCGCTTTCCACGGCTTGGTGCGGCGCGCAGGCGGTGACCTCGCGGACTGGCGAGGAGTCTAGCTGCGACAGCGGCTGGTGGAGAATAATCGTACAGCTTCAAGTGGTCAGCAACGCCGAACCGAAATCAGGAATAGGCGGACTTACGCGTGGTTGATCATGTAAGCTTGGTACATCATCTCGTCGAGCTGGCCGTCTTTATTCAGACAATCCCGCTTGGATTTCGGCAGATGGAGTCTCCAGTTCGAGAGGTGCGTCTCGATCTTATCGACCGTGTCCTCGGGCGTGAAGCCGCTGTCCGGCAGACGCATCATCCGGCCCAGATTCCGGATCGACGCAACGCGGTAAGCGAAAGATGAGAACTCCCGCTCTTCGCCCGAGAAGATCTGATCATCGAAGTCTTCCAAGTACATCGGACGGGGAATTTTCTACAGAGAAAGTCAGTCCGAATAACCCGTGCTTGCTACGACCGTAGCTATTATCGGAGAGGAATACTCACCCCGGAAAGATACTCATGTTCCTCACAAGGAAGCCCCGCGTCAATCATAATGTCGTAGAGAAGGAAATTCGACTGTCTGTGGACGCCCGCAATCATCCCGTCCACAACATACAAATCCCACCAAGTCCGCCGCCAGCTCTCCTCAAGCCTCGGGTTCCCGTATCCGTGCGTGGTGGCGTAACCCCGGGTATACAACCCAGTTTCCACAGCGATCCGCTCCGCCTTGAAGAGAATCTCCCTCGCCTTCTCGTTCTGGCGGCAGCCGTCGAGTCCGATGATGGTGATGATCATCGCCTGCACGAGGAACCCGTCTTTCGGCGTATCCGGGGCCTCGAGAAGCCGCATCGTCTCGTCGAAGAAAGTGCCGCGAGACGGGCCGATGTCAATGTACAACCCCCCAACCCATCGCATAGCCGACAGGAGAGCCTGCAAGTTCCGCTCCTTGGACAATCTCATGATGTGCGTCTTGGGGAGGACAGCAGGATGGCCAGGGTAGAAGTAGAAATAAAAGGCGTCGATACATTGCTCCGGGATGGATTTCTTAGGGACTGGAGTGTTGCTGTTGTTGTTATTGTTGTTGTTCGAGACCAAGGCGCCGTTGGTATTGGTTCCATACGGCGTGTTATATAATTGCAGCGTGTTCGTAACAGGCGTGCCCACGTAGGGCGAGAGCGGATCCGGCATGCCCACGCCCGGATTGAATGCCGACAGACTAGGCGGCGGTCCCGACGCGGCGACTCGGGCGCCCAGGGCCAGCAGCATACCGATAGGGCAGTCGCCGTCGACGGACGGCGGCGAGTCCGACGCATGTCGCTTGTTCGGGTTGGCGGCCGAGCCCTTCCTCGGGCCCTTATAGCCGCGGCGGGAAGCTACATAGACGCACTCGGTGCTGGATGTTAAGCAGCGCGAGCACGGGTTAGAGCCGTCACATTTGAGATGCTTCGATCTCTTGCATGGGGACAAAGCGTCAGCGTGGACCAATCCGCTGGTGACGAACTGACTTACGCAAGCGAGACACGCCGCCGGGACGGTCTGCGTAGGCCCGCGCGAGTCGAGGGCGCCAGGTAGGGCGCCCGACATTGCTTGCGCGACGGGCACGTACATCTCGGGCGAGGACGAATGCGAGGACGGGTTGGAGGGTTTCTGCGGGTAAGGATCCATGGCAGTTGCAATTGAGAGAGGGTTGCGTTGCGGTGATCAAAATGCAGGCTCGCAGGCTCGGCGGGAGAGGGTACACCCGGCGATCCGGGTAAATAATGGGGTAAACAATCTCAAGTGATCCTTCGCGTATCGAGGATAGTGTGCCACTACCAGTGTAGGATCTAGTGTGCGAGGGCGATGTCTGGATGTTACAACGGCTGGAGGACGTCGCGCGACGGGTCACGAATTTAGGATTGGCCTGGGCTAAAGAGAGAGACTTGCCACGGCCCACGGGGGGAAACTCTGGAAGTAGTGCAGAGCCTCGTTCACAGCTCCGTCAGTTAACCATAACCAATTAACCAATGAACTTGGCAACCAGTTGATAGCGGCAGTCCAGTCCAGGCCAGCCAGCCCCTTGGCCGCAGCGCCTTTCGTGGGTAACGGCCACTAGACTGGCTAGTATTGATTAATAAAGAACTCCAGAGCTGGCTAGGGATGCCGATGCCGACACCTATAGCCGCAGGGATGGCTCTGGCGTCGCGCTGTTTCGGTTCCATTATCCAGATACGAGAATAGGCACTATGGATCGCGATGATGTAACTTAGTTGCGGCCTAGGTGAGTTGACGGAATAATTATTAATCAATACCTGCGCTTTCACGATAGCTTCTGGCTATAGGTAGCAGAAGTATCTTGTTTTGGCTGGGGTTTGGGCGAAACTACGGGACACACTACGCCCTATAGGTACATAGTCTGTCTAATCCTCATGGAGCAACATTCGGCTTGATTTATTAAGGTGGTTACGCCGATGGAACTAAGGTGAGAGCATTAATAGATGGTCTGCTGGGTATCTTAGCCATGGCCCATGACAGATCCAATGCGTAGTGAAACTGTCTACCGACGAGGTCTACCTAGTGTATCTATTTGCAGCACAACCGACTAGCTAACAGCAACAACTAATAACTCGCCAGCAACGGTAGCCAATGAACAGCAAATGAATCCCAGCGGAGAACGAGACCCTGGTTCCTTTTCTTTTCGACATTCCACATCCAGTATAGAGCGGATTGGGAAAAGAAGTTGTCTGCTACCCAGACAGGACCCAGACAACTCGGACAACTCGCTCGAGGCATTACGTGTATCCATTATGCAGGTCTGGGGTAGGTAGGGGGGGAGGATACGTCCTGGGCATGATGATAGGCCTGAGTGATGATGGCGATGGCGTCGGAGAGATTTGGTAGTGCGACGCTGTAAGAGCCGGGCCAAATCTCCGACGGTAGCGAGAGAGGGCCGTCCCTTTGTCATTGGGTTTTGCTCCAATTCCTTCAGCCTGCGCGTCCGTTCGACACGCCACGACATCTCCATGCACCATCATAATGCATCGCATGTTGGGGGGTTAGGGTTCGGTTGGCCAGCGGCTCTCTCCCACTCTCCTCGCAATGTGCAATACCAGGTTACTGTTTATTAACTGCTCTGCAAATACGGGCTATGGATGGGATATATTGTCGTATTGTCGCGGTCCCAGCAGCCATGTACGACAAAGCCAATGCAGGGACGTCGAAGTTAAGGCGGGATGATACCGCCTGGTGTTTGTTTGTGCTCGCATGTCAGTAATTTGTGTAATGGTAAGCATGACAATTCATACCACTGCGTTTCTCCGTTGGCTGAACTCTGAACTTCTGGGAAACGTCGTGCAACAAATACATCCCACGCCTCCAACTCCCAAGTCTCGAGCGATGTCAGCTTTCCAAGCAGCATCTGCAGGCTGCGCGCAGGCATCAATACCGACGATGGAGTAGATAAATTAACGCTTCCATCCCTGTCGCAACTCAAGGGAACGCAACGCTATTCACAGACGATCGCTGGAGTCTAGTTGCCGTTTGTTGCCGTTTGTATCCAAATGCAAATGCAATCCTACCTATCTGGCCGCATCCATCCCGCAACCTAACTGCCGCATAAGCAATTCTAAAAGTTCATCACTCACATAAGAACGTACTTCATACATAATGAGCATGTAACTCCCTATAACAAGCGAAGAACCAGCTTGCTTTTTCCCAGACCGGAAAAGCAACTGAGGTTTTTTCTTTTACGTACCTACATCGGCGCAGTGCGCGCACAACTACCCAGGTAGGTAAATGTGAAAAAAGAGCTCCAACTCCCGGCCGGACATGTAACGCGGCCAGTAACGCCAGCCCATGCAGGAGACAGGTCAAGAAACACCGCCGACTCGTCATTTTGCTACACATAGCATCCAGATCTGACAGTGGCTAGCTGAACCAAGCATGCACGCTCTCGGTTAACAGCCAGTGTCCGACGGCACGGAATGTATACCAAAGTACAGATGATCCGTAGATCTCCTCTCCCCCGTCCTGTTGGAGCCGAAGAGACAACGGGTTGCTAGTTAGCGCCACGAGCGGATCGGCCCAAGAGTTATCGCCAGTGAGCAAGTAGGTAACTCGTGGACAAGCTTGGGTTTCTGGGTTGTGCCTGGGCAAAGGCAGAATGCCGGTACGCTACTGTAGCCAGATGTAGCCGCTCTTTGCGCATGGCTTACAGCTGCAGACAGAAGACCCTATGGGCTTGCTTCACCCCACTCCTCCTGCCGGTCCAGATGGCGATCGCGCATTGAAGGGACAACTATAAACCACCAATGCGTTAGCAAAACACAGATTGTGATCGGTAACTCGCTGCGGTGAACCGCCCAATCGCTAGCCCTCGATACGGTGTGGCAAAACGTGGCTTTCAGAAACATCTTTCGTGACTTTTAGCGGACCATCTCCGATCCCTCAGATATAAAGCGCATGGGGCTTCCTCGCTGGGTTGATTCAGAATCTGAGGACATGATGGATCACTGTTTCGGCTGGGTAGCCGTGAGGTAGATACTTCGTACGTAGTGTACCTTCATATTCACACGGAATAGTGTATTCAGAGCTGGAATCACAGCTGGGCGACGAAGCTCAACAGCATGGGGGCCATTCGCTTTATATTAGGTACGTTGTGTGACTGGCTTGTCCCCAACCACAGCAGGATGCCGCCGGGTATGGCGCTCAAGGCAAAACATCCCTTGCATCAGTTGAGTTCCGTAGCGTAGATAGCACCTGGTAGAAGATAATCAGTAAACCGTCGTGGCAAGCACGGATACTTCCACTTACATATCACGACGCAGTGCCGAAACTGGGATTACGTGACTGATGTGTTCCGTAGCATCATAGGGCGTGGGTATGCGTAGAAGTTCTGGACGCGACGGACTCCGAATTCATAAGGGAATTCTCTAGCCTGTCTTGGCAAGTAGATAACGACGAGTCAGATCCAGAACATCGTCAATGACGGCTTAGCTGAGACTTGTCCCACTGGGTAACAACATAACCTACCTACCTCCAACAACCCGTGCATCATCCGTTTACAAAACAATCCGTATTCTGTCTTGATTTATGCGGCATCTTCACTGTGATGAAAATTTCCATTTTCAGAGCGATGAGATCTTAACCTCTAGTTTGTTATTGCAAGTCCCGTAACTGCAGTAATCAGATAGTCTGCCCGCGTAACAAGTTTGCCTCAACCTCGTTTACACCAAACTGGGCATGCGAACACAAACGTAGATAGCTCAGAGACCATATGAGACATGTTTATAACAATACAAAATAGCGTCCTAGATCATTGGTGAGAAACACATACCATACCTACTATAATTGAAATCGCAAACACAAGCCGCCAACAAAGACGAAAGAGAGCAGGTAGTCGCGCGACGACGACAACTTAAACATCAGCTCGCCACGCAAGCATCTTAAACGTAATACTCCGTACGACCATCCAGAAGTTAGGCAATAAGTGAGAACACCGTAAACAACGCAAGGAATCGACAATAAAAGGACCGCAGAACATGCCCCCATACCTAACGTGCTAAAAAGCATAGGTATTTACAAACCAGGCAAGATTCGCAATACCACATACTAAACCCAAATTCTTCCGACCCGTTAGTAGTCCTGTAGAGGCAGTCATTAAATACCTCCGTAAACGAATCCCCAAAAGCGCATGATGAGATTACGATCATAATAGTCCCTTCGACGCGATACCCGGACCGACAAGGGAGATCCGTAGTAGCTGATCTTGTATGAGCGACGTGAGTAGCTCGATTACAATGGAGTAGACGCTTAGTAGATAGCATCTGACGCGGCCGTACTCGGTTTTAGTTTCAGTTGATTCGAGGCGAGTCAACGCTCATATGTCCCGGCGATATCTGTTTCCGGTTTCAGAGACTGACCGACCAACTGGGCGAAGCACAGAAAATAGAAGATAATCGGCGTAAATTCGGCACGGCGGGACAATAAGTCTCAACACCATAATCTATAACCCGTAACAGGCCGAAATGAGTCCAGAGTCCAGACAACCATTTGACCCCGAACACTCTCACACCGGACAAGTCGCATGTCAGGGTTATGGGTACACTTCCGCTCTCCGCTACTGCAGACCGCGATCCCCCCGGGGCCGGCAATCATCCTCGTCATGAACTCCTTATCCCCCGCAATAATCTTGACGGGCACAGATACATACGTGTAATCTCATCCCGTATCGACGGGGTGGAAAACGTGCCACCTAGATCACACCATCACACCCAAGCGACACAGTAGAATCCGTATCTAGTATATCCACCTCTCTCCGAGGGGCGGAATACAGCAGCTTCTCATCAGCGGACCAGAAGCCAAAGCCCACTCAACCCGAAAGGAAAGTAGTTCCCGACCTGAGCGAATGAAGTAATTCAGTATAAGTTTCAGTAAGGGAGCAAATTGCCCCGGTTCCGTGCCTAGCTCATCAAGCCGGCGTCGAATCTTCACCCAGTCGTCCTTTTCTCTGAGGAGTGTGACTGAGAGAATTCCACTGGTCAGTTCCATTGTGTAAGAGAAGAACTTCTGCATCACCCCCGTCGTGAGCATAGCTGTAGTGACCGTGTCCGATTCCGTTGTCGTTGTGGAATCCGGCACGATCCGCGGGCCCAAACTCTCGTCTACGATGAATCCGTCCGTCTCGTGGGTCGTCCGAACGGCCGGTTGGCCCAAGTCGACAGTGTCCATGGCTCCATCTTTGAATACCTTCACCTTCTGTGCCTTGTGAGCGGTGAAGTAAGACCGGGGCTTTCCGGCGTTAATGCTGAGGTGGGAGCTCAGCTGCGTCAAGATGGTAAACCACATGTCCTCCGGTCTGATTGCCAGATGGTGGTGTCGAATATACGCAGCATTTGTTGAATGGGCATGTTCCGTGTAGCGAGAAACCTGGAGTAGAGATTCCGGCGAGGTTGAAGCGGCGGACCCGGCCCATCCCGGGCCACATGGCTTGCTTGGCGGACCGTGACGGGCATTTCACCGCGATGACTTTAGTTCAAAAGCGGGAGTGATCCAGGTGTGAGGGTAAGAGAAAATGAGCACAAGCAGCAAGTTTGATGTTTGGATTGTCTTCACCCGGTTACAAACCATGTGAGGGATTGCGCTACCTACCGTATCCCCCCGCAGTAGTCGCTGTACGCCGCGGCAGCTTGGACCTATACACAGAAGATTGTAGTAATATGATGTTGTGCTAGAAACGCAGGATGATTGCACTACTCGGCGGCGGACCTTTGTATACTCCAGGTCCTCCTGATGTAGCACCGCGGCCCGTCGTGTCAACCGGCAAACCCTATAAGTCACCCGATAGGGGGCTTTCCGAGTTGGCGTTTGATGCCAGTAAGGCCGCCTTGAAACGCCCTGGGTTATCGACATGTTGTGCGTCGGTTTGTATGTTAACTTGGATCACCCGTGTGTATGGTAGACTTGAAGTGTGTACAGAATTTCACTGCCAGTGAACAGATGCAGTGCTCACATAGAGAGTCAAGCCGCGCAATCGAAACGAATTGTTTTCGCAGTCGCAAGCTTTATCGCAATCTCTGTCGCCGTATTGAAGATGTCTGAGAGTCAATCACACCTTGCAAGTTGTAAAGTGTATACGCACTCTCGGCCTTGGAGGCTTCTATTCCTGGCTCTGTTGGAATGAAACGGAAGCAACCAAGCTATAGAGGCCGAGTGACAACCAGTATGGATTCTAGGAGTAGCCAGGTCTATTCTGTAAGTTCAGTCAACTAGTATTTAGTTGAAGGCCAATAATCAATCCCTATTGCCCCCCAGTCAAAAGATTCTGCTGCGCATGCCTCACCTCACAAAATATTGATAATAAGGATCATGTCGCGTGTGGTTCGTACTGTACGGAGTTGATGGGTCCAGGGAGAGTGTGTGTGAACATCTTCTACAATGTCAGCTTCGTCTTGCTCTCTTGTTCCAGGGGAGCTTCATGGGAAGCATCGCTTGTCGACCTGCGTTGATGATGTTCATTTGCCTCGGCCCGTGATATCCCTTCCTCGGCACCGATCTTTCAAATGACCTAAACTCTGCGGTATCGCGGTCTAGCAAAAGGCGCAAGTGAGGCCACAGCCGGGTGAAAGGCTCGGCGGAAAGGCTCGGCGGGCTACCGACTTGATGGTGGGGTGGAAGAGTGCGACGGCGCACGATCATGTGTCGAGCTAATTATAGATATGTGGTATACTTTGTAGATAGGGGTGGTGTAACTGTGATCAGTCAAACGTGAGTTCTCTACAGAAGACACAAAAGACCAGACGGAAGAGTCGAGGATCCGTAGCACCTGTACTAGATAATGGATATCGGCACTGGATCTGTGGAATAAGCCCCATAACTTGTTAGCCTGAGCACTAAAAACTGCCAGCAACACCAGCAACGCCGATTCTCTTTCGAAAGCAGTGACTGGTTAGATAGTTACCGGGCAGAGAGAATCTCTTAGGGTCACCGGTACCAATAAGGCTGTGCCCCATGCGAGGTGGTTCTGCCTAAACCGCTCTATCTCTAGCTATTAGTCACTGGAGATGACTCGATGGAGGCAGGCATTTATTGGAGCCAATGCGATCAGCTGGATGAATTTAGGAGGTAGGTAGTTACTGCAATGCATCGTGGGGTCTGTGTAGTGCAATTAATGAGCTGCCGCTCTGGACCAACCACTACGTCATCCCAGTTGGAGTTGCTCTTTGGTCATCGCTGGCACAGCCGAGCCTTGCTGCGTATAAGCTGCATGGACGTCCGTATTCGATGGGCATTGCTCTCATAGCTGCACTTTGCGAGAAAGGCGACAATAATCTGCGATGACTCGCTGCCGCTCCATCTCGATTGGCCTGGGGTCACTCAGCAATGTGACCATGGGGTTGCCAGGTCAGAGGACTGCATGTGCACGACCAACAGGTCATGTACTTAATTCTGTAGGCAAAGAAGTCGACAGCGTCGCGGGGAGATGTACGGACTCTCCAATGTTTGCAGATGGCCTGCGATAGGTGCTTTGTAGGTTGACAAACTCGCATAATGTAGACTGTAGGTGTGCGTTCTCACGAGTTGACATTTTCCATCGCAGGTCGTTAATGCAGTTGGTTGGTTATGGCTGGAGAGAAACAAAAAGAGAGGAAAAGGGCTACAACTATAAGTTACCTGCTAGTTGCCGATCTACCGGCTTCGGTTAACTGCATCTCCATTGGTCGGCCTGCTATCATTCGATCGGGACAGCTCGGGCACTCCGCCGGTTAGTGGCTGCCGGCAAAAGCCGAACCCTTATCCGAAAGCGTTTGGTGGGCACACACAGCCCCGGCCACGCTAGGTGTGCCTGTCTTCGCGTCTGCCACACGTCTGCCACACGCCTGCCACACGCCATCTTTAGTGCGTTCCAGAGCATTAACGTGCCCTAGCGCCTCTGTTCGGTGGCCGGCCCCTCCACGGCACCGCTTGCCCGCCTGAACTAGGAACGCTACAGGCTCCCGTAGGTGCCTGGATCAATCCAGCAGGCCCGCCAATGGGGAATCCTTCTAGAAAGGGATCCCTCTAGATAGTGTAGAAATCATCAGCCGCCGGCTCTACACCACCTTGCCCCGACATATTTCTTACCACCTCTACTACACACTCCGGCATCGCACTCAACATCCCGACTGACTCTTGCCGGTGCCTCGATGTGTCAGTGCTTCGCCTTTGGGGCAAGCAGGTGAGTCAAGTCGGACAATGCCGTCCATCTACGGAGTAGACCGTACAGAGATCTCAGCTCGCAGCCCCCAGCCGGCTGGAGTGGTCCAGTGCCGGTCGGGAGCCTCAATGCCCGGTGCGGTGAGCAAGCGCAGTGAACCCTGCATGACAACACATCCCACGCATCTCACTGTCATACGGAATACAGTCCATTATCTAGACCGTTGCTCTACCGAGTGAACCGTCGTGCTGCTGTGAGGCAGGCTGTGTGCAGGCGGGGTGGAGTGCTTGATGGAGCCGGGCAGGTGAACCCCTTCGCCCTCACGCGAGCCGTGCATCGAATCGGCCATCTCTACCCACGCTACGGGCACGCCTCCAGAGTCTCCAGCCTGCCTCCCGTCTACCGAACGACACTGGGGTACACTAAATTTAAACGCGACACTAAAGCGCTCGGCAATGGGCATGTCCCCTCATGATCCCTTCGTCGCCCCCCAGGAGGGTGGGGGCCAGCCCACACCTCCCTCCCCGACCTCCGGATGGAGTCAGATCAGGCGGGACAGCGGCTTATTGGCCTCGCGACCCATGCGGCACCGCTCTCCTTCGAGATGGGACCGGCCCTCCATGCCAGCCAAAGGAGGCCTGGCTGTCTGCCTAGTGTAGCCCCTGGTCCGTGTGCCTGTTCATTCTCTGCGATGCGACAGCCATTGGGCCATTGGCAGCATCATATCACGGCGTCTCTCTCTGACCGTCTTACCTCAATATATAGTATGTAGTCTCTGTTCCCGTTCGCGCCCGGGCCGTGTTTTTCTTGCCACTTCATTCTCTGGTCTCTATGGACCAGTTTATATAACAATACATTGAATGATACATTGGGGTCTTGCACTGTCCCTCTTTTGCAGTCTCCATTCAAGTTTCCCTCTTTCCCTCTTTCCCTCCACCGCCTCTTACATTCTTCTTACATACAGATAAGGTTCCGTGCTTTGCCATCCATCCACATCTTGATCGTGAGTACCGTCCGTAAATTGCTTCTTCCTCGCTACAAGCAGCTGAGCAGCCAATTAACTGAACATAGTCTTTGCCAGCTGGGATCTACATTGGCGTCTACATTCCGCCATCTACCTTCGTTTGACCATCAGAACATGGCCAAAGAGTCGCCTCCCTCGGCCACCTGCCGCCCACCCATCCACCGAGATCTTTCTCGGTTTGGATACAGTTCCGCGAGCGAGTCCGATGAGCCATCACATAAAGTTAGCACAGCCAATAGTGGGAACAACAGTCAGAAGAAGAAAAAGAAGCGGAAAGTGTCCCCGCAGCAGACCATTAACAGCATATGGCGGCGCTTTACGACTCAGAAGTACTCAAAGGCACTCTCTGTCCTACCCTTCGATCCGGTGCCCTTGCCCAGCACTCTCGAAACCCCCAACGAGCTCTTGTCGGTCGGATATGAACGCGCCAGGGAGGAGTGTTCGCGCAGAGTCAAGAAGATCATTCAAGAGTGCAAGCGCGTTAACACGCGATACAGAGATCCCAATTTCGACCTGGTAGGTTCCGCTCACCCTGGCTCATTGCGAAGAAGGGTTTGTTGCGCACCAATTTCTAACAACCACCTACAGGACTGGGATTTAAAGATGGGCCTGGGAAATTGTCTCAATTACTTGGGCTCTTCCAGCTTCGACATGGTCAATACTCGCTACAGCACAACCACCTCCGTGCCTAAAGCTGTGAAGCGAATCCACGAGATTTTTGAGAAGCCCACTTTCCTCAAAGACATCGACGGGACGGATATAAAACAAGGAGGTGTCGGGGATTGCTGGTTCATTGCAAGTCTTTGTGCGCTAGCCGGCGTCGAGGACGGTATCAAGCGCATTTGCGTCGAGTATGACACCCGTAAGTCAGCCGTGATGAGAGCGACATGTATGAAACGGGGGCTTAAGGATGGTACTAATTCGCAAACTACAGGTGTCGGCATTTACGGCTTCGTCTTTTACCGGGACGGCGAATGGATATACTCCATTATCGATGACAAGCTCTATCTCACCTCCCCGAACTGGGACTCTCCTAGCATGCAGCGCGATCTTATGAACCAGATTGATCGCGAAACACCCGAAAAGGACTACCGTAAAACCTACCAGACCGGCTCCAAGGCGCTGTTCTTCGGTCAGTGCAAGAACCAGAGTGAAACTTGGGTCGCCCTCCTTGAAAAGGCGTACGCCAAGGCGCATGGCGATTATGGCTCCTTGGCCGGTGGTTGGATTGGAGAGGGTTTAGAGGACCTAACTGGGGGTGTGACCACCGAACTTCTTGCTTCGGATATTCTGGATCTCGATGCCTTCTGGGAGAACGAAGTCAGCAAGGTCAATCAGGAATTTCTCTTTGGTTGTTCCACCGGACTCCTTGACGGTGGTTACGGGGACCGGAATGGCATCCGCGAGGGCCATGCCTACGTGGTCATGGATGCCCGGACACTCAAGAATGGCGAGCGGCTGGTGAAACTCCGGTAAGATCATGAGGTGTCTTATGATATTGTCTCTAATACAGACTGTACTAACGGAGGATAGGAACCCTTGGGGCAAGATCCGAAAGGGCGTCTGGGAGGGACCATGGTCAGACGGCTCGAAGGAGTGGAACCAGGACGTCATGGAAGAGCTCGGCCACCAGTTTGGCAACGATTCTGTCTTCTGGATACGGTTCGAAGACATGGTGGAAAAGTACCTACATTTCGACAGAACCCGCCTCTTTCGAGACCCTGACTGGCAGTGCTCACAGCGCACCATTGGCGTCGAAGTCCCTTGGAAGCCGCAGTGGAATGAGAAGTTCAACTTTAAGTTGATTGAGGAGTCTCCGCTTGTCCTCGTCCTCCACCAGCTTGATCACCGGTACTATAAGGGTCTCCGTGGACAATACTCTTTTCGACTCCATTTCCGCGTACACGAGCAAGATCGACCGGACAGTGAGGATTATATCGTAAGATCTCACGGCAACTATCTGATGAACCGTTCTGTTACTGTTGAGATTCC
This sequence comes from Xylariaceae sp. X802, assembly GCA_028637635.1. Lineage (NCBI taxonomy): Eukaryota > Fungi > Ascomycota > Sordariomycetes > Xylariales > Xylariaceae > Xylariaceae sp. X802. The sequence goes on along the minus strand of JAJFDH010000070.1, from coordinate 12,570 downwards.
CTCCATGGAACCCGGCAACTACTCGGTATTCCTGAGCATTACCGCCGAACGCGATACTGAGCAACCGTCTGTCGAGGAAATCGTTAAGCGCGAGTGCCGCGACCGAGAAGAGAACGAGAAGTTCGCCCAGGTCGGCTACGCTTACGATTTGGCGCATAGCAAAGGCGTTGCCCATCTAGAACATGTCGCCAATCTTCGCAAACAATCAGACCATAAGAAAGCCAGCGCATCCCGCATAGAGCAGCGCCGCAAGATGTGGGAGAAGCGACACCTCAATCGCGAGATTGTCAGGAAGCAAACGAAGAAAAATCAGGCGAAGCGGGATAGAATACGAGAAGCTGAAGATGCAAAGAGAAAGGCGAAAGCGGAGGCTGAAGCCGCCAAGAAGAAGCAGGCGGAGGAGAAAGAAGCGGCCGAACGTAAGAAGGACGAGGAAGAGAAGCCCAGGAACGCGGCCGTCCAGACAGACGCGCCATCCCGTGGAGAGGACAAGAGCAGTCAGACGGGCTCAAACACGCTAGACTCTTCTGCACAAACCGAGGCCTCTCCTAGAAACCAGCCGGATGCCCCCGCCAGCGAGCAGCCGAACTCAACGGAGACGAATGATCAGACTCAGGAGAGAAAGGAGGCGAAGCCGCCCGTTTCCGACGACTCATCTCCTAAACGGGCCCCGGAGTCCGAGACAGCAGGGAATAGAGCCAGAGGCCCCCCACGAGGCCCCCCACCGCCACCAGCAGAAGATTCGGACTGCGATACATCCGACAGCCCCGTCGAGGACTGGGAGTTGCTCTACTCATCGGATGACATGTCGAAGAAGCCCAGGACCATGGCATCCCCGCCGCCGGCTACTAATACCAACGACACGGTGGAGAGCGATGGAGAGTCTGCGCTTCCCGATCCTTGGAACGCCATCTGCATCGTCGGATTCCGAGTCTACTCAAAGGACCCGGATCTTGAACTGCGCGTCGTCATTGAAGGCGGCGATCTGACCGAGGGCGGTAAGGGTGAGAAAGGCGCCGCAGATATCGATGACGCCCAGATGAACGCAGGTGGCGAGCGCAGTCAGAAAAAGGACCAGTCAAAAGCGATAGATAAGATCGAGATTGTCGACGGCATTCCTGTCGTCAAACAGAAGAAGGCCGTAATCGACGAGACGACGAACAGAAAGAAAGCGGCTTATAGAAAAAGCAAAGGTTCAGTAGATGACGGCAATGTTGCCGACACGGAGAGTGACGACGATCATGATAATGAGGAGGATGAGATGGACGGGGGCAAGTCGGACTGTACTGACTCGACGGACTCAACACCCATCAACACGCCCGATTCGACGATGGAGTGTAACCCGCAGTCCAAATAAAGCGACACGATCTCTCGATACCATGCTTCTGTTATGATCCGGCTGCGTTCTGTTCTTGGTCGGCGATGGTCCGGCCATGTAGAGACGTGTATATTTAATAGATACCAAGCATGAGCGGTGCGGATGATTCGTAACGCTTCTCAATCGCGTCAAAGAGATTGTTCATTTACTTAGTATTCCCTATTGTCTTAATAGACGACGTGATTGTATACTAGCTCGGTACGAGGAGGCAATCCAAGCCCCCAGTTCTACTGTCTACATATCTACCCCGAACATCCCTCCGTTCTACCATCCGGGACCTCCGGAACCTCCGAATCAACCCGAGCAGACCGGCGTTTCTCAAGACGCCGCCTCCAAGGCCGGTATATAACCGCAGATCCCAAGCCGGCAAACACGAAAATCCCAACAATGCTAGCGCCGACAATCTCAAAATGGTCACTGATAGCAGCCAGCCCATCCCAGAACCTCCCCTTTGGCTGGGCCACGTTCTGCGCCAAGGACAGGATCTGGATGATGCCGATGAATGCAGACACAACCACGGTGATGGCGGTGAGAACGATGGAGTAGTACAGGATGGCAACCCTATCGCGCGCGAAGGTCTTGGAGGTGTACAGAGTCATCATGAGCGCGCCGTCGATGGTGTCGACTAGACACATGCCGGCTAGAAGCAAGTCAGAAAGAACAAAACCCGTGTCCTAACTAATCAAACCAGACAAAACAAAAAGAAAAGAAGAAAGGAAAGGAAAGAAACGGGGAACAGCATACCAGTAAACAAAAGCGGGAAAATAAGAATAACCCAAAGACTAGTCCCCCGAGCAGCCGTAAGGCTAGAAATGCCAATAACCGCAATCTCCGAACTAGTATCGAACCCCAGACCAAACAGCACGCCGAGCGGATACATCTTCCAAGGCCGATCGACAAGCCGAAAGAAATTCCGCAGGAGTCGCACGAGAAACCCAGGTCCGTCAAGTTGTAAATCCCGCACCTGGCCATCCTCAGTCACCTCATAAACAACCGGCTCCCGCAAGACCTCCCGCAGCGTCCCTAGTAACCGGTATAACACCCACCCATTCCCCACACAAAGCAGAACCAGCACGGCGGCGCTGACGCTCGTGCCAACAATCCCCCCCACATACCGGAATCCCGCAAACCGGCTCTGCAACGCGCCAGCGGTAGCAGCGACAACAACGCAAGTAACGAACACGATAGTCGAGTGTCCAAGACTAAACCACGTCCCCACCGTAACGGGCCGCTGCCCCGCGGCGACGAGGCGGCGCGTGAGCAGATCTATGGCGGCGATGTGGTCTGCGTCGAGCGCGTGGCGGAGGCCCAGGGTGTAGGACAGCACGGCGGTGCCGGTTAGGTTCGGGTTCTGGGTGTGCAGGATTATTGCCACTGCGGCCCAGGTTGCTGCGTTTGCTAGGGCTAGGAGGGAGATTATTGATAGGACTTTTGGGGGGAGGATTTTTAGATTTGGCCATTGCATTGTTTGGTCATGGGTTGGACTTGACGCCCTTGGTATTGACTGGATACTTGTTGTGGGGAGTTGCTTTTGAGCTGGTTTTGCGGAATTGTGGGTTGTATGTTTGTTGATGATTGTTCAGTTTGGAGGTGGTTGACGCCGCCTTGCACGAAAATATGTCTTCACCGTGAGAATAGAAACCGCTTGTTACCAATTTCACGTTCTAATTAGGTGGGCTTTTCGTTTTTCCATATGGAACGCCGTCTTTGAGAAGCCGGTAAGTTCCCATGTCTTGAGATAATAGATCTAGGAATTGGTTGGTTGGTTCTATGTAGACTATGAACGTGATAAGAACGCGACGGACAATTTGTCATCTCTACCTGGATGGTGATGATGCGGGGTATCATCATTATCCAAGCAATTATTCACGTCTTCACCCTAACTCCGTAGCGTTGTCGGCCATCCGTCTGTACTTATTACCTATACCTACCGTAGCTCGGCCCTGGCACAAGTCGTGACCAGACAATACAGTGAACAGAATCTCCCAGACAAACCCCGCAAACCAAAAAATTGAAATCCTCCCCTTTCGTCTTGGGTAACGAATGAATACAAATCAAAGCAAGATAAGACGATAGGTAAGTATCTTTGGCTCTGCATGCCAATGCTCGATCCGTAGCAGACCCGGTCGCGCGGGGGCTTTCGGAGTCTGCCGGACGGGGTATTGCGGGGTGTACCGGCCACCAGCGACAGTTCAGCACCGCTTCCTAGGAAACGCCGATTTATTTTATCGTATTTCCTTACTCTAGAGCTGTGATAAGTATAAACTGATATAGGAGCATGAAGAGTACTTCGAGTTTATATGAACAAGTCAAGGGGATGGGATTGTAACCCGTATAATAGGTCTTATTATACGGACGTAGACCGTCACTGCTGGTAGCATGCGGGCCTGGGTATCACCAAGCGTAAGAATGGCGACCACGTATCGCTCCAAGAACAACAAAAATCTCAGAAAAGAGAAACTAAGCAGAAGTTAATAATAAATCTGATTATTAATTAAATACCGTACAAGCTACCAGACACCAAGAATCTACTTCAACGCCTCCAAGACAACCTTACACATCTCCACGCACTTCTCCTCCTCAAGCCGTTGCGCGACTAACTGAAGACAGATAGGCATCCCATGAATAACCTCCGCATTATCTGCGAAGAGTCAGTAAACGTAAACCAGGATAGACAGGGGACCGTACATTCACTCCGGACCACCGCATCAAGATCAGACAAAGGCGTCGGCGCTTGCCCCGAGAACACATCAACAGCGCGATCAGCAAGCAAGCCCGTAGGAAACGCCATGGCGGAGTAATCCAACACGTTAAAAATGCCAGTATACCCGACTAAAAAAGCAGTCAGCAACCCCAAGCCAGAGTAAACCAAAAGAGTCATAAAACGTACTATGTTTAAACTTCCCATTCTCAACACCGCTCCAAGGCCCAGCAGGCGTCAAGAGAGCATCGATCCCCAACCCCCGCCAGCGGTCCAGATACCGTTTCTCAAACGCATACCGCTGGATATTAAGCTGCCAGTACTGCATCCCCCCAATCTCAGTAGCCAGCGCATAAGAAGCGATCTCCGGCCGTAACGGCTCCCCGCTCCTCTCCACTTCCGCAAGCACCGACTTCCCGCCGTCGGCCAAGAGCAAGCTCCCCAGGAGCTTCAGACTCTCCTTGTTATCTTCCGGCGACCATTCGATGAGCTCGTGGCCGGCTGCCCGTAACTTGTCGACCGTGTGACGCATCGCCCGCGCTACGGGAGGCGTGGGCATCACTATGCCGTCATGCCACTGGACCGCGATCTTTAATCTCGGGGGCAGGGAAACGCTGCGCCAGGGGATGGGTAGACAATGCGGGTCTCCGAGCCAGGGTTCCGAATCGACGACGGCCTTGCAGTAGTACTCCAGATCGGCCAGCGTGCGCGTCAGGGGACCGTTGACGGACCGTATGGCATCCTGACCAGGGAGTCCCGAGCGACACCCAAGCGCAGGGAAGCGGCCAGTAGACGACCGTATCGTAAAGGTACCGGTACAAGCAGCCGGGATGCGCAACGAGCCGCCGATATCAGTCCCGACGCCCAGAGGACTACCCTTGAAGACAAGCAGCGCCGACTCACCGCCCGAGCTGCCGCCGGAGGTGAGTTTGCGATTGAGTGGGTTCACAGTCCGGCCGAATGTGTTGTTCACGCTCTCGGGGATCATCATGGCGGTGGCCACGTTTGTCTTCACGTAGACGACGGCGCCGGCCTTGATCAGGAGATTCACGAGCTCGGAATCATAGTCAGCATTATCCCCTATATGGGATACGAACCCGAGAGTCGCGTCCAGACCGCGCAGGTTGAAGTTATCTTTTAGTGAGATGGGGAGTCCATGGAAGGGTCCGGCAGGTCCTAATCCTTGCGCCAGACGCTGATCCAGGCCCTTTGCGATTTCTATAGCCCGGTCGAAGCATGTTCCAGTTAGACAATTGATCTGGCGGTAGACGTTAGCATATTTGTGTTGAACAAATGGATATCCCGGGATTCCATGCCAGTTGATGCGCAGCCGCCGCACGTTTGCAGAAGGCCCGAGTGACAGTTTCCGACTTGAGATCTCCACTCGCAAGCCTCGGCAACAACTCTAGGGCCGTCGAGTTCGTAATAGCGAGTTCTTCCGCCGTGAACCAGCCGGAGGTCTCCGGGAACCCCGTGACGTCATCCTGGGTCTCCGGCGGCAACAGGTGAGCCGGGATGCGCCATTCCTCGGGGATCGAGTCCAGCAGGTCCTGGCGCCTTTTGGCGGCGCGTGTCTCCCAAGTAGCGGCCCCCATTTCGAGTCACAAGAAGGATATGTTAGGTGGTGAGTCCGAGTAGGCCAAGATACCGGTATATATCCAATATCAAATCGGCGTGGAAACCTTATTAGCCGCCCAGTCAAGACTCTGGTTCCAGGGCGAGCAACGGTCTCCCGGCGATTATATACCCGAGCGAGGGCAGCTCACCGGTTCCAGGGGCAGGGCGTAAACGTCGGTCGAGTCGTATTCGGGTGCGTGGCGTGCATTTGGATTGCCTATTCCAGCCTGCCTAAGATAAAAGTCATGAGCCGCTAAAACCTTCACGGCGGCCATTTATAGTGAGGTCTTGACTAATAACGGCTCTCTGCCTTTTCGTTTGATGCCGGGTCTGTATTCCGTGCATGCCGCCCTCATTGCAATGTAGCACCGCCGTGTATGTATGGCGTGCTGCCAGTTGGAGGTGCGAAGGATGCCTCCTGTGGATAGCTAGCTATTAGTGGTTATACGAGATTGGGTACGCATGAGTACCAGCAGTTACTCCTGTATCTGCCGCGAGCCGCGATAGGTATGTAAATAAGATGCGAGTACGAACTCACGAAGTTGGTGATGTAGATGAGATGGTGAGATAAGAAGGGCTGCCTTCGCCATCATAAGCTTGATGTCAGCACTAATAAAGAAGCCGGGCGAGCTCTGGGCGAGACTTGCGCTAACTAAAGACGGGCGGGGCACGCTAGTTATCTACCCACGCACCGTTACATGCGTGTTACCGTTATATACGTGTTACCGGTATCGTACTAGATACCTACGGCCCGGGATACGAATACGCGCCGTAGAAGTCCGATTTGAAAGGGCCTAATTAACCCGCAGGCCAAATAGAATGAGCCGGAGTTCGGACACGGGATGAATTCACTGCTCGTAGGGAGCGCATACCTCCCCTAGGTGGACTGTGCTGTGTAAATGGCACGATAACGTTAAACCGGTGCACGACGGTCCAGAGATATGCTGGGCGCTGTGATGTTCATCATGTAACACTTATTTATTACCTACCTGCGAAGTTACGAAGTATGTAACTTACTTCGTACCTCGGGATCTTCAAGTTACTAATCTAGATTCTGCACTGCATATCTAGTCTAAGGTCGATAAGGTCCGATGAGATTCTTTATCCCCGGGCAATCAAACATTTATCAATCTTCAACAGAACAGACGATTATGCGGCATGCGACAGGGAACCAGGGTATCTCAACATCCTATCTCCAAGCTTACAAAGAGGTATACATCCAATCAACTATGTCACCAAAGCAATGAATTCTCTTCCCTTTCCCATCCTCTCAGAAACAAATGAATCAATCCCAATCCCAATCCCGCGAAGCACCTGCGGCCCGGTATAAGTAGGCGCAAACCCCGTCAACAATGGCGCTCGGGACCAAACTGCGCGAATACCTCCACACAACATACGAGCCCGGCGAGAGGCAACTAGTAAGAAAGATAGACTTCTTCATCCTGACATTCTGCTGTCTGAGTTACTTCACCAACTACGTAAGCAACCCCCTCCTTACACTGAATGCCAATACTCCATTCTCACACCCGAACAGCTAGATCGCTCAAACCTAAACAATGCCTACGTCTCCGGGATGAAAGAAGAGCTAGGCTTCTCAGGCAACCAGCTGAACCAAGTCCAAGCCGCCTTCACATCCGGCTACGTAGTAGGGCAGATCCCAGCAAATCTATCCCTCCACTACGTGCGCCCGCGCATCTTCTTCCCAGCATGCATGGTAGCCTGGGCCGCGCTGACCATCGTCACCGCCGCGGCGCAGAACCCGCAGAGCGTAGCCGCCATCCGCTTCTTCCAGGGCATAGCCGAGGCCACCACCTTCGTCGGCACGCACTACATCCTCGGGTCATGGTACACGGAGCGCGAGCTCGGGAAGCGGTCTGGGATTTTCACTGCTTCGGGGCTGGCGGGGACTATGATCGGGGGGTTCATCCAGGCGGGCATTCAGTCGACTCTGGATGGCCGGGCGGGGCTTAGTGGATGGCGGTGGTTATTCATGTAAGCACCGCGTTATTCCCCTTCATCTCATACCATTTCATGAGCAAGACATCCCACAAGAGCAAAAGGCCATAAAAGCCAAAATAACACAATAACCCCCAAATAAGTAAACAGCAACTAACCAATCTACCAAGAATCGACGGCCTAATAACAATCCCCGTAGCACTATACGGCTTCATATTCTTCCCCGACACCCCCGCAACAACAAAAGCATTCTACCTAACAAAAAAGCAAAAATCCCTAGCCATATCCCGAGTCCCACCAGCAGAAGACCGCTCCCCACTAACCCGCGCCTTCATAAAACGCACCCTAACCTCCAAACTCTTCTGGGGCTTCACAATCCTCTGGATAATAGCCGGCGAGACAGAATCCTTCGGGTCGAACGGTCTGCTAGCGCTCTACATGAAAGCCCACCCCACGCACAAGTACACCGTAGCGCAGCTAAACAACTACCCCACCGGGGTCCCGGCCGCCGGGATAGTATCAACGTTATTCTGGGCCACGCTGACGGACTTCCTGAACGGCAAGCGGTATCTCGTGGGGTACTTCATCGCCGTGACGGGGGTCGCGACGTCCGCCATGATCCTAGCGGCGTCGCGCGCCGCGGACAAGACGGCGTCGACGCCGGTAGTGTTCGCCGCGTATTACTGGGCCGGCGCCGTCTACGCGTGCCAGGCGACGTTTTTCGCATGGGCGAACGACGCCCTGCGGTACGAGGAGCAGATGTTCCGCGGCGTCGTTCTTGCGGGGATGAATCTCGGCAGCAACGTCTTCAACGCGTGGTGGACTATCGTGTTCTACGGTGCGTCGATGGCGCCTTGGTTTACGGTATGTTTTGAAACCCCGGCGTGAAACCCCTTTTTCTCTGCGTGCTTGGCTGATGGGAATCTTGTAGAGGGGTATGTGGGCTATGATCGCCGTGTCTATCGCGCTGGGCATTTGGACGGGCGGACTCTCGTACTTCACGGCTCGCCATGCGCGGATGCGGAGGGCGGAGCTTAGCATGGATAGTCAGCAAGGCGAGGAGAAGAGTGATGTGGCATAATGTCCACAGATATCCGCTTTAAGCTCCTGTGTGATCGACAACCTAGATGGTAGTCGACGAATACCCGTTCCCGTATTTAATGAGAAAATAAAGCTATACACAGATGGCCGGATTGAAAATCCAGCTTCTCTAAGTTAAAAGAGATAAAAAAATCCATGCCTGAACGTCCCAACAGGCTGGGATAAAGGCATCCTTATGCAAAATATCGGGATTATCGTGCTCGACGGGTGCCCCTGACATATACAAATCTGTCCTTCTCATGGCCAATGACTGACACGAAACGTGTTGAAGTCATCATAAAAGATGCACATCCGACGCCGTACTCAAAAAAGATAATATTTCACATTCGACAAACGCCCCTAAATTAGTCGATTCAAAAATAATACTGTTGCCCCGGCTGTCCGGAGGCTGTCTGCGGTAGAAAATCGAAATTCATATCCGCGGCATTATAAAACGGGTCGGGCGATTCTGCAAGTGTCAACATATGCGGAGGAAGGAAGGGGGATAGCGACCCACCCCAAAAGATGGAGTCATACAGCTCCATCGGGGCGAGAGTGGATGGATCAATTTGGCCCAACTCCTGAAGGCCAGCTGATGTGGTCACCTGCGGCGCGTATGTCACAGAACTAAATAGGAATCAGCGGGAACGAATAGCGCTGTTGACATGGAGTCTTACTTCATTTCTTGGAGGGGCGTGCTGCTTTGCAATTCAGTCATGGCCAATGCAGCATCCTGATGCCTATCATATCCCGGTGGTGGACGGGCCTGCGAGTTTGGTGTCTGGGTGTTCTGTGAGGCATTGGGGTGGTGAACCGGCGTGCGTGTTCCCGAAACGCTCTCGCTCCTTACTCCACTCACGCCGTGTAGAGTACCATAGTCATAGATATTTTTCAGTGCGGCGAGTGCCCTCGAAAGCGGCCCGGAGAGCTCGATATCTTTATCCGTCTTACGAATGTGGTCGGGGGAAGGGCTGTTCCGCTCTTTGGCCGTTGCTGCCGATAGAGCTGCTATCAAATCGCCGTGGAGCTGTCGAACCTCGCGATCTTGTTTGGTTTCGTTCAAGATTCCAAGGAGAACGGCTGACGAGAGACCATGGTATGTGAAAGCCCAGCTACGCGTAGGGATAAATGACAATTGGTGCATGGCCAAAAACATGCGCACTGTCTCCGTTAGGTTTGCCTTGCATTTTTCGGACAGCATGGTTTGTTCAGCACTAGTAAACCGAACGCAGCCACGGCGGAGTGCAGGTCGACAACAGACTGACACTACAAAGGAAGTATGAAGCCGGGTAGCATAATGCTGCAGCTTGTCGACCACGCTCTTGCAGGCTTCCCTGTTCCTGAGCTGCGGATATACCCTACCCCTGAGAGATTCGACGGCATCGCAATTTTCCATGATTGCTTGGTATGTGTAATCCGCTGTCGCGTCGGGGTTGAGCCGCTTCGAAATGAGCTCGCATAGATGATACATCATCTCCAGGTATGATAAGCCGTCGGCCGTGCTATTCGGAGATCGTGGAATCGGACAGCACGAAATGTTCGTCATATTTGGGCTGAGGTTCACAATGAGTCTGAGATCAGGTTGCATTTGACCCTTTGTTAAAACTTACCGGTCAAAAGACAACGAGGTCAAAGTGTCGTGCCATTGGCAGGTCCACCTAGAGAATCATCAGTCGCGTAACTTAAACACAATCATAGATTAGTCTTACCATAATTTGCTACGAATAAATGACTTCATAGCTTCGTTTTGGTTCGTTTCATCTTGGGTTATAGTCCTATGAAGACCTAGGGATTGTGCTAAGCGGCATGTCATTCCAATAATGGCCCACGAAGCCTCAGCTTTCATGTCATTGAGCAAGACGAAACCAGTAAGTAGTAGTGCCTGGATAGAGTCAAGGTTGGGGCTTCCATGTCGTCAGTTATGTTTCCTTTAGATAGGGCGATGAATCTCACCGGAGTAAAAAGTTCCCCATTCTTAAGAAGTGAAACGAGATTTGGACGTATTTCTGAGAGTCTCGCGTTCTCACATGGTAGGGTGAGTCACGATATTGCGACCCAACAGCCATCACAGCGAACAAAACAGCCAACCATGAGGCGGAGACGGGCCGGCCAGGCTTATCCACATCCCTAGCGCTTTTGGCCCTTTCCTCGAGGTAAATGATGATACGGGACTCCAGATCGTCGATGTCTGCGACAAAGCCCCAAAACGGGTGCGCAATTTCTTTATAGGAGGTGAATAAACTGTCCACGTCAGGTCAGGCCTGTGGCAATCAAATGACGGAGAAAAGTCATAAAAACAGGGAGAGCACGCATACATCATAACCTCTCGATCTGGTGGAAGTTCGGAGAATATGTCTTGGGTCATCATATCTAAATGTGTCGAGGACATGAGGGGAAAGGGAGCAGAAGTGTCAAGCCCAAATATTGGGCGCATATCTCGACGGATGTCAACGCCATCCTTGGTTTCAATGGGCGAGGGCTGGTCCCTCAATAGAGCTGGGATACTGTTCTGACCAACATAACGATGCAATTCGTTATTAGATTCGGTCTGGTCTAGATAGGACACAGGTCAATTAGGCAACAGAAACCTCTTCGTTTTCCAGGTGAATGCATACCGATTGCCTGGCGCCAGCCATCGGGGCGGCGGTCTCCTTCTTGGGCATGGCCGGAGTCGGCATCCGGGGAATGAGCGCGCTTCTTGCCTGAGTTGCTCCCCGCTGAAACCGAGTGCTGTCTATTGGAGGCACTCGAGCGATTAGGCTTGTAGCTGCACAATTGTGGGTGCTCCCGCTTGACGCAATTCTCGCAGGGCAGATCGTTGGTACATCTCACTTTGCGTTGTCGACAGGGCCAACAGGCGGTTCCTTTGGAACGTGTAAGCAAGGGAGTGCTGAAACGAAGCAGAGCGAAACATGCGTGCTCAGTCTACATAAGCCAGCCACAGAGCAGGTCGGCGACTGAGACGTCATGACTGTAGGCGTTATTCACGTACCATACCTCACCTTGCGGTGAGAATGAATGATGTGGTTGGCCTGCTCGGGAGTGAGGTCCTGAACGGGGACTTGGTTGATGTCTCGTTCCGACATGCTCAGAACACGGCGACCGGCCCCGCGTCGGGCACATTGAAGTCGGAGCGCCGGAATTCGCCGAGGCCTTGGCGGAAGCGGAAGCGTTGGTTAGCTGAAACAGGTGGCGGTGGTGAAGCGTGGTGAGGCGCGGTGAGGCGCGGTCGCGAAGGATGGAAGAGAAGACGTTCTAGCATGAATAAGGATACATCCACGTAGGCCAACCACGAGTCTGCCTTGGCGCGCGTGGGCCTGGTCGCGCCGGGGAGCAAGAGGAAGGGCGAGAATTACCGGTACTCAGTAGAGCCAGTACATACCTACAGTGGCAGTGCGGCGTGATAACACAGTAGCCTATCTAGTGTAGTGCCGTCCGGGTTCAGATCGGTCTAGGTAGATAATGCGTCGAAGAATTATAACTCAACTTAAGAGCAGGCGACGGCAACGCAATTGGACGGGAGTGATGGATCAATGACCATCCTGCCCCGGGATGGCGCAGGGTGATCACTGATGGCGCGTGAGACGGCCTTCCGTCCGAGCGGGGCTCCACCGTCCACTGCCAGGTGGCGTCAATGCACTCCATCCTGTCCCCGTCTGCAGCCACCTGCAGCCACCTGCAGCCACCTGCGGACCTCGGCCCTGCAAGTCTCCACCTGCACTCGCAACCCTGCCCAACAACAGCAAGATTGCCGGCCTCCGGGAGATGAGCTGAAAAGCCCTTCAAGCCTCTTATGCAGACCTTTGAATCGATTCTGCCAAAGATATCAGATCATCTA